>CM077239.1:6786579-6849079 GCA_039654775.1 Spinibarbus caldwelli
CATGAGTCTTTTTGGGAAAGATGCAACAAGTTTTTCACACCTGGATTTGGGGATCCTCTGCCATTCCTCCTTGCAGATCCTCTCCAGTTCTGTCAGGTTGTATGGTAAACGTTGGTGGACAGCCATTTTTAGGTCTCTCCAGAGATGCTCAATTGGGTTTAAGTCAGGGCTCTGGCTGGGCCATTCAAGAACAATCACGGAGTTGTTGTGAAGCCACTCCTTCGTTATTTTAGCTGTGTGCTTAGGGTCATTGTCTTGTTGGAAGGTAAACCTTCGGCCCAGTCTGAGGTCCTGAGAACTCTGGAGAAGGTTTTTGTCCAGGATATCCCTGTACTTGGCCGCATTCGTCTTTCCCTCGATTGCAACCAGTCGTCCTGTCCCTGCAGCTGAAAAACACCCCCACAGCATGATGCTGCCACCACCATGCTTCACTGTTGGGACTGTATTGGACAGGTGATGAGCAGTGCCTGGTTTTCTCCACACATACCGCTTAGAATTAAGGCCAAAAAGTTCTATCTTGGTCTCATCAGACCAGAGAATCTTATTTCTCACCATCTTGGAGTCCTTCAGGTGTTTTTTAGCAAACTTCATGTGGGCTTTCATGTGTCTTGCACTGAGGAGAGGCTTCCGTCGGGCCACTCTGCCATAAAGCCCCGACTGGTGGAGGGCTGCAGTGATGGTTGACTTTCTACAACTTTCTCCCATCTCCCGACTGCATCTCTGGAGCTCAGCCACAGTGATCTTTGGGTTCTTCTTTACCTCTCTCACCAAGGCTCTTCTCCCCTGATAGCTCAGTTTGGCCGGACGGCCAGCTCTAGGAAGGGTTCTGGTCGTCACAAACGTCTTCCATTTAAGGATTATGGAGGCCACTGTGCTCTTAGGAACCTTAAGTGCAGCAGAAATTTTTTTGTAACCTTGGCCAGATCTGTGCCTTACCACAATTCTGTCTCTGAGCTCTTCAGGCAGTTCCTTTGACCTCATGATTCTCATTTGCTCTGACATGCACTGTGAGCTGTAAGGTCTTATATAGACAGGTGTGTGGCTTTCATAATCAAGTCCAATCAGTATAATCAAACACAGCTGGACTCAAATGAAGGTGTAGACCCATCTCAAGGATGATCAGAAGAAATGGACAGCACCTGAGTTAAATATATGAGTGTCACAGCAAAGGGTCTGAATACTTAGGACCATGTGATATTTCAGTTTTTCTTTTTTAATAAATCTGCAAAAATGTCAACAATTCTGTGTTTTTCTGTCAATATGGGGTGCTGTGTGTACATTAATGAGGAATGAAACTTAAATGATTTCAGCAAATGGCTGCAATATAACAAAGAGTGAAAAATTTAAGGGGGTCTGAATACTTTCCGTACCCACTGTGTGTGTGTGTGTGTGTGTGTGTGTGTGTGTGTGTGTATATATATATATATATATATATATATATATATATATATATAATTACATTAAATATTAAAATTGATAAGTTGTCTTGATAGATACCACTTGACTTTGTGAGCCGTTAGGTAGATTACAGTGTTGTTTGATTTAAAACTATCAATATTACAGTTTAAACACAGCAAGAAGTCGGTGGAGAGGCAGCCAGCATGAACATAATCATAATTACCTAAACAGACTTGAAACATTCACATCCATTTAGCAAATTTACCATCATGTCACATAATTATCAAAGAGACAAACATGAGATAAATGAGAGCAGTCATGGTGTGGACGCAACAGATCTTCTATATTGAATGAGCGGTATTCAGCGAGGATCTACAATCACTGCATGAAAGTAATTGGTTCATTAAATGTGAATGGCTGCCGCTCAGTCTCTGCCAAAATCTGGTAGTTTGGCACAGGTCTGCAGCTTCTAATGGACTTGGTTAACACAAATGATTAATAAACATCATTTATATAATATCTAATATCTCTGCATTTTAGCACCCGCCTCACAGATAATCATTAGTATGCAAAATGTTGCATATGCTGCCTTTCCACAGGACTTACCTTGCGATTCTGGCGTCAACCCATTATAACTGAAGAGGAAATAATGTGTGGGAAGTTTTTTGCTTCAGTCCCTGTAATTTACTGAGAGACTCTATGCACAGCAAGCGCTTCCATTATGTGATAAAGCTAGAGAAATAGCAAAGATTTAATCCTAGAGAACATGCTGTATTCTCAGTTCTTATTTTTGTTTTAATTTGTGTTTGTAGCTAGTATAAAATCAGCATTTAGAATCGGTACACGTGATGGACGTCTAGACTTTCCTCTTCTATTGTCGTAGATAAGAGTTTAGCCTGCCATCGAGGCATTTTTGCTTACAGTACAATACAATATCTTCGCATTTTTCCATCTCTCTGGTGAAAAATTATGTTTTTCGGGGTCTATTGTGTTGATATTCAGAGCATGTCAGAAGAGAGCTGTACTTTTCTTAGTTTCCTCTCCTCCGTGCCAAAGTGTGCCAGTGCCAAGAAAACCATTAGCTTGACAGTGTCCCCCCAAAATGTGTATTAATATACCTCCATTCCCTTTTTCCTCTCACATGCTCTCCAGCAGCAGTGGAGTGCCACAGGAAGTGTTTTTTCAATGGATGGTTCTGGCACATCACAAACTACGGCGTCTCAGTGACTGTAAGTGCAAGTGTGTAAGGGGGCCGCTGAGAGGGATGCTGGGAGAAAAAAAAACAAAAAAAAAAAACAAAAAAAAAAACAAGGACAAATAACTTGCAGAGAGAGAGAGAGAGAGAGAGATAGAAAGAGATGCACCGATAGTTGAGTACTGAGATGATGCAAAGTACAAAACTAAAAAATAAAAGTTATTTTACATTGTTATATTTAACATTAACAGTTCAAAACTAAGTTTCAGATCCATCTAACAGGCTGTCACCACAGTCAGCAGAAAATTGACAAAAATTTTGCATGTAATACATGAATAGAGATATTTAGAAAAGTCTCTTATGCTCACCAAGGCTGCATTTATTTAATTAAAAATACAATGAAAACAGTGTTGTTGTTAAATGTTTGAATACAAAATATTATTTAAATGTTATATTTTAATAAATTTTAATGAATTTTAATTTTCAGCATCGTTACTCCAGTCTTCATTTTAACTTGATCCTTCAGAAATCATTCTAATATGCTGATTTGGTGCTCAAAATAAAACAAAACAAAATAAAATAAAATATTGTATATATAGTGTGTGTGTGTGTATCAGTGTTGGGTGTAATACATTACTAAGTAATTAATTACTGTAATTTAATTACATTTTCCTTGAAAAAGTAAAGTAAGGGATTATTTAATTACAGTTACTTCTGATGTAATTGCATTAAATACTGCATAGACTATCAAATAATTCTATATAAAACAATAGTGGATTTAACATCAAAATGTAATATCTAATATTAAAATTTATGTTTTTAATGTAACCTTCTCCCTTTAAATACTTTAGACAGTTCAAGAATAATTTACGAAGTTGCATATCATGTTAAACAATACAGGGATAGACATGAAACTAAATTTAAATTCTTTCAAATATAAAATTGCGAGAGAGAGTAGTTAGTATGGTAATCTAATTACACTGTCGAAGGTGTAATAGTAACTGGTAATTAATTACGTTTTTATAGTAACTTACCCAACACTGGTCACGGTGTGTATATATAAATAAGAGACACAAAATCAAAACATTTAAGTTTTTAGCTCTCCTGTCGAGTATCCAGTTTTTCTAACTGATGCACCTGATATCACCTGTTTCCAGTTCCATCAGCTGCTTCATTTTGAGGGCTAAAATTGGATCAAAAATTGCAGGCCAAACTCAAACACTGCCAACTGCCTCATGCTGCTTTGAAAATGCTAATGTCAAGGTGCCAAATCTCAAATCTTTTTGATAACTGATGCATGGCAACCAACCTATTGTACTTCACCTCTGCAGCTGGATTTGTGATGATGGTCCTGCAATAATTTCAATTCCCTGTTCAGAATTGAGAGATGTGAAGACGAGACAGAACCAGCGGATGGAGAGGCAGCAAGCACATACATTAGAAAGGAGAAAATTAAATGAACGTGAGGTGAAGCTGCAATGTAATAGTGCAGGATGGAGAAGTGATTTACTGTTCAACCTAAAAGGACATGGATCTTGATGAATGGATCTTGATGAAATCTCAATGAATAACTTAGTTAAGAGGATAAGAGAAAACCAGAATAATGTAAAATATAAAAGTATATTATATTATATACAGTATATAACAAATTGGTGTGTGTGTGTGTGACAGCAAAGAAAAAAAAGTCCTATTAAAATCAGAGGACATTAAAACCACTTTTATTATTTTATTTTATTTTATTTTATGAATTAGCAAAACAAGTTGATATGCAAGTGTTTGTGTACTTGTGACTGAGCAAAGAGGGAAAAAGAGTCCTGAAAATTAATACCAGTAGCAATTAATATTTAACATTAAAATATTAAAACCACAATATTACAGAATATTTAATAGTAGCCTTACAAAAATAAACATAAAAAAAATTTAAAAAACCTCAGTTCCCTTGAAGTCTTAATGTGATCAATCTAAAAACAACAGTAGCTAACTGCAAAGATATCAATCAAAATATCTGGAATCCTCCAAATGACCAGTGTATTATTCCTTTTATGATGCTGTGCTAATCTAACTAAAGAGCCTGTGGTGGCAGTGGAGATTAGTTTTCTGCTGAGTGTTCATTACAGGGGTCTGAGGGGTGGCCTGGGTCCTACAGGGGCCTGCCCAGGGCCTTTGATCCCTCTTATCCCCTCACACAGCCGGACAAGTCCGCTCTCAGATCCCCTTCTCCTCTAGGGCCCGGTATAATCTCTCCATCCCTTTTTAAAACAGGCTTAGCTCATTATGAGTGAGGGAAGCCCTTGTCCTGTCCATGGACTGCTGCTGGGGTTAAGCTCATGTGCCAGCTTCCTTTTGGACCGGAGATGTTTAAGCCCTATCGTCTTTTTCCCCAGCATTCCTTATGTCTCTCTCTGTGTGTGTGTGTTTTCGGTTGCTTCCTCTGCAGTCTCATGCTGAAAGCTTCCCCTCCTTTTGTTCATTTTAATCCCAGCAGGCCACAGCAGCCCAGAACCACATAAAGAGACTAACAGAACAGCCCAGCACCATACTGACTCCAATAAAGCAGAACTTTGTAAGATTTATTTAAAATCACTTCTGTATTTCTGGCTGATGAATTTCCTTTGGACTAATTGCTAAAAAAAAGTTTTTAGGAGATTTCAGTCCAGTTCATTGTTTTATTGTTAAAAATGCAATAACATAATGACAACTGCGACAGCAGCTTTGTTTATTACAGCACAACTTTGATTAAATTATTTCAGATGCTGGTATATTGTAGTCATCTTTTGAATCTTTCTTGAGGATATTCGTTCAGTGACTAATTCAGAAACCCTTTATGCAGGTTACAGTATTTGTCTGATTCATTCAACTGATTCATTGATCTGTTTAAAATTAAATTAAATTAAATATAGAAAATTTTTCAATTATTTAATTTTATTTAATTTTATTTTTTTATTTTTTTATTGTGACAGAGCAATGAAAAAAGCAGTTATGAAAGTTAATACCAGTAGCAGTTAATATCATAGGACATTAAAATGACAATATTACAAAATTTTACTTTTACTAAATTAATTCAGATGCTTTTTATTTTAGATCTTTTGAAGGAGTTGTTTAGATTCATTCAGTGACTAGTTCAGAAACCTCTTCTGCAGGTTACAACACTTTGTGTGATTCATTCAATTGATTCATTGATCTGTTTAAAAAAAACAAAAGTTCAGAAACCCTTTCTGCAGGTTATGGCAGGACTTTGTGTGTTTTGAGTTATTCATGCAGTTAATTAATTGATTCGCTTAAAAAAATAAATAAATAAATTACCATGTATTAAAATTTGTGCATGTACGAATATTCTAGAGAGACTCCAGAAAGAGTGTTTTGGCATCAAAAGGGTTTGGGAAATGCAAGCAAACAATTAATTCACAAAGGATTTGATTTAAACAGATTTGTTCATGCACGAATCACCACTAGTTTATTGTGATGAGACTTTAATCCATCATCATTGTAAAGTGACTTTATAGTGGGTCTATAATGTTTCTTTTAAATATTCCTGGAGGTGAGCACACATCTAATTATTTCAAATGTGATAAACAATGTCTTGCATTCTTTATGATTCTATCAAATCCATGAAGGCATATTATATATGTTTGTACTGGTGTAATTGCTCACCTCATTAACAAAATCATGATGAATCATTTTCTAATATAAGTGTGGCGTCTTCTCTTGTTTAGAAACTGGCTGGTCCCATGTTGCAAAACACCCTTCGTCCATTTCATTCATTAAAACGCTGTGCAAATAATATTCTTTGCATATACTTACAGCTTGTGGAGATCTTCTAGAAATGCAGTTCGTTTCTCCTCTTGATTTTTTTCGACCAGTTTCACAGATTAGAGTTTATCGATGTCTATTGATGTGTTTACCTGTAAACAACAGTGGCACTCATGTTCCTATTGTGCTGCCTCCAGGGACTGCATGAAAAATCAGTCATGTTGACAGGTTACATGTGTAATACACGTAAAAGAAAGGTCAGATCTAATTGCATGATCTTCCCTATACACACGTTCCTATCATCCAATCCTACCAAAATGACTTCCCCTTCTTTAAGATTGATGCTCTGTTGCTTAGATACGGTGTAAATCAAGATAGATGGATTATGTGTGTGTCTTTTCTGACTCCTCCATTGATCATGTCTCTCTATCTCTCTTGATCAATCAGGCTCTTTGATATAGTATTGCAACAGTCTTAAATCCACCACTTTCAGCCCGCTCAATATCAGAGAGAATCATCAATTGTTTCTGTTCATTTGCCCAGCCTCCAGAAGCATTATCTCATTTTAGGACAAATGTAATGAATCCACTGATAACCAAACAAATAAATCTGTTTGATTATGGATTGATCAGATTTTTGGAGATTCAGGGTTTATCACAGTGTTTCTTTCTTTCTTTCTTTCTTTCTTTCTTTCTTGCGTGTAAGAATCATACAAATTATATATACACTGCACTTATTAAAAAAATTATATACTATATATGTGACCCTGGACCACAAAACCAGTCATAAGGGTCAATTTTTTTAAATTGATTTTTGAGACATCATCTGAAAGCTGAATAAATGGGCTTTCCATTGATGGTTTGTTAGGACAGGACAATATTTGGCCGAGATACAACTATGTGAAAATCTGGAATCTGAGGGTGCAAAAAAATCTAACCCTACTAATTAAAAATTACCTATATATATACATATATATATATATATATATATATATATATATATATATATATATATATATATATATATATATATATATATATATATATATATATATATAAGGTTTGTACTGCATATACAAGTCAAGTCTATATAAAGTGAAACTAGGAGTTTGTACCATGAAAAATTAAATAATTCATAACTATTAGAAGCATAGTGCCCATTCAAGCTCATATCTTAAGCCAATATTTGTAACTTGAATGAAAATTTGTAACATGAAAATTTGCTTGGAACAGATTTGGAAAAATTGAGCATTGCATCACTAGCTTACCAGTGGGTCCACTGCAGTGAATGGGTGCCATCAGAATGAGAGTCCAAATAGCTGATAAAAACATCACAATAATCCAAAAGTAACAAACAAATCCATCAAGACATTTTTAACTTCAAACCATATCTTCCAGCTAAAATGCAAGTCTTCTATCCATAATATTGCTTTTTTAATTGAAAAAGTCGTCTAGTCTGAATCAGGAGAAAAAAATAAACAGATCAAGCACCATTTACAAGTGAAAACAGTACAAAACTGTTCCAAACAAATATGTCAGTTGATTTTGATGTGAAAGGACAAAAAGGGATGGATTTTTTCACTGGAGGAAGCGTTATTATGGATTATGGACTGATGGATTTTGGATATTGGACTGGTCAGAAGCGATGGTTTAAAGTTAAATGCAATTATTGATGGATTTGCATGGAACAGTCATGCAGATTTTCACTTCAGAAGACGTTAATAAATGGACTGGAGTTGTGTGGATTATTTATGGACTGTTGTGATGTTTTTATCAGCTGTTTGGGCTCTCATTCTGATGGCACCCATTCACTGCAGAGGATCCATTGGTGAGCATGTGATCTGTTCTCTTGGATGGCCTGACGGTGAGTAAAATTTCAGCAAATTTTCATTCTTGGGTGAACTATTCCTTTACGTCAGTGATTAATTGGCTTGATTGTTGCAAATAAAGTAAGTTGTCATGTTTTCCATATATAATTTGCTGAACAACTGAACGACACAACTAAATAAAAATAAATTCATATGAATTTAAAAAATATAATCTGTAAAAATTATATATTATACCACCATATTTTGGATGACCATAAATCAAGACTGAATGTTCCAGCTGCCAAAACTTTTTGCTCTCTTTGACTGACTAAAATATTGTAAACAGCACAATTCCAGAGACTACATACAGACAGTGATTTTGTAACACTGCCAGGACAACAGATGCGTAAAAATATATATTAAACACAGAGGCCATAAGTCCCCTGTTCACACTCAGTACCACAACAAACTTTTGTTGCATATTCCTGTCAAGAAAGAGACAGCTCTGTTGCCAACAGAAGCAGGCACAGCCAAAAGACAGAAATAAAGCATTACCTTACCACACAGCATTGCCAGGAAGCCATTAAACTGAATGAAATTATGAGAGAAGATTGGAAGATTATTCAAAGTGACAATATTCTCTGAGCCCCATAAGATAAGTTTCAAGCAAGCTGAAGATAATTTCCAGAATAGTTTCCAGGGAGAATTCAAGCTCAAACCCTACTTTTGGAAATTCTTTTTTTTTTATTCAGCCCAACTCATTCAAAAGCTTTTTTTCTGTGAGATTCCAATTATTAGATTCTTCAGTCAAAAAAGTCTCTCTATGGTTTACAAGTCAGTATACCTCAGTGATTTGCTACTACTCCAAATCTGGGAAAAATCTAGACTGCTATAAATGTACGTATGGAGAAAAAGCAGACATCCATAAGCCAATAGTGAATTTCCTCACAATTGTTCAAATATGACATGGGATGCTTGTCAACTATTAGTCCAGGGGCGTTGGCATGCGCAACTGTAACCTATTTGTTCTATAGCTTTTAATGAGCTTTGGTTTAGTAAATTTCCATTCTGTTCTTGTGGATGAATGGTAATTCATGCCGCATTTATGCTGGTTGACACAAGCACTTGCAGATATGAAAAATGCTGTTTTCGCTTGGTGGAAGGTGTGAAATATTCCATTTCAGGGGACCTATTTGCCCATAGCATATTATAATAAAATGAAAACAGCTATTAAAAAATAATACAAAAAGCACAGAGGAAAAAAAGCCATCTCTCTTCATATTATCTGTCTTCGCTGCAACAGGACATATAATTACGGGCCAAGGCGTCGCAACTATAAAATTCATGTTTTTATTGTTCTTCTAACGCATCTAAAATGAGGCACTTTGATACATATGCTATTAAGATGCACTAACCTGCACATGCAATTATTTTTGCAATCTTTTAAGTGCATAGTTTGCTAGTCCCAAAGAAAGAGCGACCACAGAACATCTAAGGGGGAGTCTCATTAAAAAAAGCCTGCCATATTTTTTTTTCTTTGAAAAGAAAAAGCCCTGCAGTTTTTAACAAAACATCATATTTGCAATATACAAGTTACTTTCAAGACAACAGGATAGAAGCTTAACCCGAACTCCGGGTTTCTCACACCTCTTCTTGTATGTATGTATGTATGTATGTATGTATGTATGTATGTATGTGTGTGTGTGTGTGTGTGTGTGTGTGTGTGTGTGTGTGTATATATATATATATATATATATATATATATATATATATATATATATATATATATCATACTTACATATATATATATATATATATATCATACATACATATATATGTGTATATATATATATATATATATATATATATATATATATATATATATATATGTATGTATGATATATATATATATGTATGTGTATATATATATATATATATATATATATATATATATATGTATATATATGTGTATATATGTGTGTGTGTATGTGTGTATAGCCTAAAAGGCCAACTTTGTTCATTCTCTTCTATGCTGACATGTGTCCTTTATCTCTTCCCCTCTTTCATGTTTACTTCCTGCTGTTCTTCTTTGAGGACATGAGTGAAAGGGAAACCTCTTCCATTTTTAGGTGTTGAAAGTGTCTCTGGAGGTTTTCGGGTAACTAATGTCTCTCAATATCAAACCTTGGCTAACTGCTGTAGAGTAGAATGTAAAATGGTGTAAGATGTGTGGCAGTGTTTATACTCGCCTTGAGCAATTTAATTTTAAGCTGTTCTTTTTCTCCTTGTCTGTTCTCCTCATCCTCCTCCAGCACTGGCTACCCAGCCAATGTACACACACACACCTACATTCAACAATTTCCTGTCTATTTTAAGATGTCGAGTTTATTAGACTGTGTGGAGATGACTGTGAATGTATATAATTTATTGGATTTCCACTGCATATATATTCATCTATAAACTAAAACTTCTGATTCAGATGAGATGACTTTTTCACTGGAGAAAGGAATATAGACAGAGGATTCATATTTTAGCCGGAAGTAATGGTTTGAAGTTAAAAGCATCTTAATGATGGATTTGTTTAATAAAAATACAGTTGTTTTTTTTGTTTTTTTGCACAAGATGTTAATTGATGGACTAGAGTTGTGTGGATTATTGTGATGTTTTTATCAGCTGTTTGAACTCTCATTCTGATGGCACCCATTCACTGCAGAGGATCCATTGATGAGCAAGTGATACAGTGCAAAATTTTAAACTGTTCCTGTTTAAAAAAAAATACAAATATACAAACATGCATACATTTATTCCTGTCTATTTTAAGCTGTCAGGTTTATTGGACTATGTGGAGATGACTCTGAATGTATATAATATATTGGATTTCAATTGCATATACTCATCCATAAATTAAAATATCAGTGTCATGCAAGACAAACACTGCGTTTTTTCCCCACACACTACTTGTTTCAATTGCAAAATGCCAGCCAGTTTCTTTTGCTCTGTTACAAAACCTAGCAAACTGCCAATTCCAATGGAAGCAGCATCCAAACAGAAAGTCTTATCCAAAAACTCAGCATGATTATGCTGCATCCTAAGATACCTTGTTGTCGCCAAATTTTAGTGCAAAATCACATTGCATTGTTTTAACTGCAGAGAGACTCTAAGAAGCTAATGGATGTGGATTGGTGCTGGGACTCTTTTGTAGTCTAATGAAAGAACTTGAAATTGACTACATCATTCTGTCCTCATATCTCTGCATTAGGAGAGGCCAAGAAGAGAACTCTGTTAAGATCTACAGCTTATGGGTAAATGTAAGAAGCAGCTCATCTCTGCAGTGCAGGGCCATACGGGCTGCTGCAGGCTGCCTAGAGTGATATATGATGGGAGATGAGAATTACTTTGGTGGCACATCCTGCAAATTACTCTTTTTTTAAAAGAAAGCATAGCTGTGACACCAAGCTGGAGCAGAATACCCTGCCACATAAGTTGTGCTGGCCTCTTTTTTGCTGCTTGGGAGGCCAAAAATGTCCTAAAGCTCCTCTACCTTGGTGGAGAACTTATGTAATCATAGTCCTGACAGTTTTATCGTCAGATACTTTTTATCATTACACATGGGCTAGAATTAGATTGCACAAACTTTTCTAGTCTATCAGTGTTGGGCTCACAGTTCTCCCCCAAAGTTTTTTGACATATTTTCCATACAATGAAAGCACGTAGTGACCAGAGACTGTCAAACTCTGGAAAAAAAGAACAAAAATGTAGCACATGTATGACACTTGCACTATATTTCCAGTGCTATTTGAGTACTATTTACTATGGATGGTTCACGATTTTCGAATATTCGATTAGTCGATTTAATTGTAGAATATCGATTAGGTTGTGCGATTATTTTCTAAAGGTGTACTCACACTAGGCGTTTTGAACCGTGCCCGAGCGCATCTGAGCCCCAAAGTCCTGTTTGTTTGACTAATGGGATCGCTCCGTGCCGTTCGTTTAGCCGGGTTCATTGGAAGAGGTGGGCCCGACCGCGGTTCAGTTGGACTCCGGCGCGGCACGCATGTAGTGTAAGCGCTAACCGCGCCGGAGCACGGAACTTCTGATATGTGCAGCACCATTGCGTGAACATTTCTGAGCGGCAAATGCGATAGACCTGTTAAGCAATATATTGTGAGAAGGCCGTGCGTTACCGTGTCCCAAACGGCTCAAAATAAGAAACCACAAAGTTAACAAAACCATGCGCTCCACTGTGCTGAGCAAGAGCGCTTCTCTACTGCCTTCACGTGCTATCGGAAACGTCCTGTTTCCCATTTATGAAGTCGTGATTACGAGCTCGCTGCATTCAAATGATTTGTTATTTGTTGAAAGAATAAAATGTAATATTCCACTGGTTGATAACCATGGGCTCCGACTCGGTTATGTTGATTTTTCTGAAGTAAATAACATTATGTGACTATTCACAAGCTGTTTTAATTATGGTATAAATGCGTGGAAATAATATGTAACGTTTTCAAGTCCATTCATTGTAGCACGCAAACCACCCAATAATCGCAATAAGCTTTGGGCTTTGTTACTTTTATTATAACACAAAGTCTTGGCCTTCTGTCAATTTTAAGATAAAATACAAACAATGAATGTGTTTTACGCTCTTTAATTTGTAGTGAGATAACTATATTCGCCTCATTTCAAGCGGCAATGATATTTTCCTCTTTAATATTTGCAGCACGAAATAAAAATGAATAAATATTTGAGTGCGTGTTGGAAAAAATATCAGAACAGTTTAATACAAACGAGTGTCTCACGAAATAGATCAATTAGAGTTTCAAAAAACGTCAATAAGCCCAAGTTTTATTGCTGTTTTTCGTGTTAAATGTGAAGAATGACAGGTTGGATGCCACAGACTTTTATTATTATTTTTTTTTTTTATTTATTTATTTATTTATTTATTTATTTATTTATTTTTTGATGGAGTATACAGGTGTAATTTTCACTTTACCTTCACGCAATGTAACATGATTTTATTATCGTAATTTTGACTTTATTCTTAAAATATCATGACGTTAATCTTTCAGCAAAAAAAAACAAAAAAACAAACTTGAATTTAACAAACTAATAAAATGTTCCAATCATATTTCTGAATTAAATTAATAAAGAAACGAAACGAAACATGACCACTTTGCCATTAAAAAACAAAACTGAATTATTTGAATGGCTGCAACAGCAGCTGTGTAATGAGGAGGAGAGAAAGAGAAAAAGACACGGGCTCGGGTCGGACACTATATTCCTTCCCTCGTTTCAATTAAAAGTTCCCTCTCGGCTCGGCGGGCCCATATGCAACCGCATACCCAGACGCTACGCCCCTTATACCTACTTTTTTCATGGGAGGTAGCAAAATCTGACAAGGTAGCACAAATCAACAAAACACCGGCCCGGAACGTAAAGTGCAATATGAGTACAGGCCAGCGGGGGAGCCTGAATGGTCTCTCCCCCTCTCTCTTTGTTTATGGGTGTGTGTGTGCGTGTGTGGGTGCATGCGCGGGAGGGGTGCGATTTTTCGAATAGTATTCGAATAATACCCGGCGATTATCGAATATTACTTTTGCTTAAAATGCCCATCCCTACTATTTACACTGATAGATAGATAGATAGATAGATAGATAGATAGATAGATAGATAGATAGATAGATAGATAGATAGATAGATCGATAGATAGATAGATCCTATGTCATTTTCTAGTTACTGAGAAATTTGTGGCCTGTTATTTGGGGTGAGAACATGAGCACTAGACTGACTGAATGAAATAAGTTAATGAGCTGGTATTTATGTGAGAGGAGAATGATTACCGTAGCAAGTGATGGAGTTAGACACTTACTATAGTTTGGCATTCTGAGTGCATGTCTTTCTTTCTTCCTCTCACAGTCTTATTTTCTCTCTCTCTGGCTTTGTCTCATTAGAGGCCTTTTGAGTTTGTATAGAGTAAAGGGAAGTGGCTCTTGTACTGGTCTGAAGTCTCTACTCAACAGCATGAATTACACACCACACATTACATCCTGTCAGCCAGAGAACAGGGATTACTGGAATGTAAAAAGGGTGGAGGGGCTTCATAAATGGTCCTAAATGATTAAGACTTAAAAATAAACATGTACATGCAACCATACGTAAAGCTAAATCAGTTTAATCCTAAAAGACATACATGCCATTTTTTCCTTTTTTTTTTTTCAAGTGTTCTTTTGATTTCAGGAATTCCACAATTAGTGTGTCTTTAATCATTTTAACTCATTTTCCACATGAAGTTTGCTTTTTGATACATGAAACATTGTTTTTTCATGGTTATATTTAGTAAGAATGTAAATAGCATGCTTTCATTCAGCATTTATCCAAAGCAATGCATAATATGCTTATTACAGTGACAGATATTTTCTGTAACCTCAAACCCAACATCTTATTCTAAAACTTTATTATTTAGTATTTCTAATAAACCGTTTTTCAGCCAGCGGTCTCCACAGTGTAGGTGGTTTCATGCATGACCAATTGTCCTTGCGGGACGCAATCTAAATCATCATTAATTTTATGTTCATTGAAAAGTAGTTTTATAAAGAATACCTAATTGTGTCCATATGCTTTGTAGGGGTTGTATTTTAGCTATGCGCTGTAGGGTGACTATTAAAATAATGATGCACAATGAACAAAGGATCTCCAATCAATCATTGTGTCTTTCAAGATTAAAGATTTATATTTTATGCAAATCAGTAGATATTTCCTATATCAGTCACGTTAGAGTCTTGATTAATTATTCAGTAGAACCGTGCATATATTTGAGCATTTAAAATTCCATATGGGCTGAGTGTTCACAAAGCAGCATAGAACAACCCAATCCATCATGAATGAAAAAAATAAAAGAAAAGTGGTATTTCCACTGAACTTCTAGACTCAGAAACCATGAACTTTTGCTACAATTACACCAGAGTTGGTTGGCGCAACTTTAATTTTTTTTTTTTTTTTATATATTAATGTGTATTAAAATGTTTTTTTTTTTTTTTTTTTGTTGAAAGAAGTCTCTTATGCTCACCAAAGCTGCATTTATTTAAACAAAACTACAGTTAAAAATGTAATATTGTGAAATACTGTTACAAATTAAAATAAACATTTTCTATTTGAATATATTTTAAAATGTAATTTATTCCTGTGATGCAAAGCTGATTTTTCAGCATCCATTATTTTAGTCTTTGGTGTCACTTGATCTTTCAGAAATCAGTCTATGTTGATTTGGTGTTGAAGAAACATTGTGCTGCTTAATATTTTTTTTTTTTCAGGGTTCTTTGATAAATAATAGGAGCAGCATTTGAAATAGAAATCTTTTATAACATTATACAAGTCTTTGCTGTCACTCTTGGCCAATTTAATGTGTCTTTGCTGAATGAAAGTATAATATATATCTAAAGATATCTTCCAATATATAGAAGTCTCTGAGTGAGCTGTAACAGTTTCTTGAACAGAGCTCTCTTGAACGGAGTGTCTCTACCAGTCTTATTTAGCTGTTAAATTCCCTCATGACCTCTCGGTTGGCCTACTCTGTGTAAAATTGTCATCCTGCCCTTGTGCCGTAATCAATATTAAGGCTAATGTGTTGACTTGTTCTCCCAAGCAGCTCTCACTCTCCATAGAAGTCTATATTTCCCCTGGCACTCATTCACTTAAGATATTACACACTTGAGCGACAACCAGTGCACAACAGCAAGGTTTCTTCCACCATCCTGCACATGAGAATCCCTGTCCATTTATATTTATGAATTCACAAACACAAGAGCACTTTTCAAGCTGTCTGAGGAAAGTTTAATTCATTTTTTGTAAGCCTGTTTCTGTGAGATGGGGAGAGAGGTTAAGTTATGGATGAGGGCGAGACTTCTGTGCCGAATTGATTCTGTTTTTACAATATGAGCACTAAGAAATGACGGTAGAGATAAGATACGTCACCGTGCTTTACTGCTGGCCACCCAAGTCTTGGCACAAAATGCATTTCACATACTGCTAGCACTTTCCATCAACAGGGTACAAAATCAGGCCTGGACTTTTTTTCTATTCAACAACCGGACAGTGAAAGTTGGTGCCTCAGAACTTTAGATAATGTTGATTGTAAACCTAAAGTCAAACTGAATATATATTGGGTGTTTTATTTTCTTTTGCTCATTTTGTATGAGGTTAGCAAATATTACAGCCCTGCTGCCCAAAATTAAGCAACAAATATTATATTTTTCAACAAATATTAATAGTAAATACATGTCAAATAAAATCTACCAAATTCATCAATTATAAAATATATAATATAAAAAATATAATAATAAACTTCACCAGAAAAGGTCAAATGTATGCAAATGTAGTGTAAATTTCAGTAGGGGTTACACCCTAAAATAAAGGTGCTTAAAAGATTCTTCACAGCAGTGCCATAGAAGAACCATTTTTGGTTCCACAAAGAATCATTCGTTCAAAGGTTCTTTAAAGAACCATCTCTTTCTTACCTTTTTATAATCTGAAGAGCCTTCTTTCACCACAAAGAACCTTTTGAGAAACAGAAAGGTTCTTCAGATGTTAAAGGTTCTTTATGGAACCAATTAGACAAAGAAGGTTCTTCTATGGCAACGTGAAGCACCTTTACGTATTTTTAAGAGAGTAGATTGTTTGGGAACAAATGTTGTTGTTATTATTATTATTATTATTATTATTATTGTTATTATTTGTAATAGGTAAAATACTGCATTAACAGGTTTGTATGAAAACCTGTTTATGCCATGGAATTAAAAAAAAAAAAGTTTTGAGATTTATCTCCCTTTTTTTTCACCCTCAAAATTGAAATTCTAAGAAAAAAAAGAGAAAAAAATTAGAATTGTGTTGAGATATAAGACAAAAACATTGTAAATTGTGACAGAAAAGTCAAAATTCTGAAATATGAACTAAGAATTACAAGAAAAAAATCTGAATTTTGAGATAAAAAGTTGCATTACCTTTTTTGTGGCAGAAACAGGCTTCCATATGTTTGTGATAGATAAATCTAATGTTTTTGGTCATTAAAATTAGTTTACCAATTAAAATACATTTTGCTACACATTGAACAGCATTTCAGATGTTAGTTTAAAAAAAAATGTGGAATACAGATGCTGTACAGGGATACAGACGTTTGATGTATTTAAATTAATTTTATGTTTAATAATAGTTTATCTAAAATATCTAATATTTCTCACAAGTGCATTCTGTTTGTGAAAAGTGCCTGTGCACATCCTGTGAACAGAGGACTCTCTGCATGATTCTCATTATGGTTGTAACCTGTCTCTTTTTCCAGCTGCACAGTCCATCGTCTCTGTATCCACAATGTATGTTCGCTCTCATTTTCCCTCCCTCTTTCTTTTTTGAGTATCTCATCTACTTGATCTTTCATGCACACACACACACACACACACACACACACACACACTGTATGGAACAGGTATAATGCAGTATAGATTTCATACACATGCCATTTCTGGTTTAGCCACTGTAAAATTCTCTTTCAAGGTACTGACACCACAACTCACACTGTGTTTTAAAAGAAGGGTATGATTTAATCGTCCTATACTTCCCATAGTTGACCCTTTTTTGACCTGCCAAAACTATCCAATTCCATACTATCCTAGACAATTTGACACTGCATGTGCTTGTTTTTACACTCTAGCTTCCATTACCTCATCTGAACCTCCCTAAAAACTTCCAGAAATGATTTCAGAGAAACTGATATATTATGTACGACCAAGATGGCGGCGCGGTCAGACGCTGCGGCCTCTCCAGGTCCCAAAGACGGTGCTTTTATGTCTTTTAATGTCGTCTGTTCGTCTCCAAATAGTGTCGATTTACCGTTAATTCATCGGGAGATCACTCCGAGATACATATACGATCGCCAAAGTCTTTTGGATATCGACAAGACATACAAACTCAAACTCTCGCCGGTGGCTACTGAGAAGCTACGAGGCCTTTGTTTACTGCTGGAGCCGGACCTCGAGACCGCGGCCTCGCCTACTGACGCTACCCGCACAAGGCGGCGTCGCAAGCGGTGTGAGAGAGGACGGAAGCGCGGTAAGCGCGGAGGTATACGAGCTAGGCTGAGGGCTAACCCCACAAGACCGGCTCTTCCAACACTCATGCTCTCAAACGTTCGCTCTCTGGAAAACAAACTGGACTTAATTCAACTCAGTCGATCTACACAGCATGAGGAAAGGGATTGTTGTGTGTTTGTTTTCACTGAAACATGGCTAAACGACAACATCCCGGACTCCGCCATTCAGCTGCACGGACTAACTTGCTACCGAGCGGACAGAAATTCATCACTGTCTGGTAAGACTTGCGGGGGTGGCTTGTGTGTGTATATCAACAAAGAATGGTGTAACAATGCTGCGGTAGTGACAAAACACTGTTCATCACTGGTGGAGTTTATGTTTGTGAAGTGTCGACCGTTCTATCTGCCGCGGGAGTTCACGGCCATTGTTATTGTCGCGGTTTACATTCCACCGTGTGCAAACGCTAAGGACGCGCTTTGCGAGCTGTACAGCGCCATCAGCGAACAACAAACAAATAACCCTGACGGCTTTTTCATCATAGCCGGTGACTTCAACCACGCAAACTTAAAGACAGTTTTGCCAAAGTTCTACCAACATGTGAACTTTGCAACAAGGGGAAACAACACGCTGGACTTTGTTTACACAAAAGTTAAGAACGCATACAAAGCCGAACCCCGCCCCCACCTCGGGTACTCAGACCACATCTCTGTTATGCTAATCCCAGCATATAGCCCACTTCTCAAACTCACCAAACCGGTTCAAAAGCAGATCACAGTATGGCCAGACAATGCCACCTCAGCACTGCAGGACTGCTTCCAGGACACAGACTGGAACATGTTTAAAGAGGCGGCCACCTACAACAACCACACAGACCTGCAGGAGTACACCGAAACTGTGACTGCTTACATCAAAAAGTGCATAGATGATGTGACAGTCACCAAAACCATCACCACACGTGCCAACCAGAAGCCATGGATGACAGCAGAGGTTCGTGGGCTGCTAAAGACCAGAGATGAAGCATTCAGATCAGGAGATAAAGCAGCCCTCAAAACAGCAAGAACCAATCTGTCTCATGGCATCAAGAAGGCAAAACATCAGTATGCTAAAAAAATCAACAATCACTTCACAGACAGCAGAGACACTCGGACCCTATGGCAAGCCATTCAGACCATCACTGACTACAAGCCCCTGCCACAGGCCAGTGATGATGACACATCTTTACCAGAGGCACTCAACCACTTCTACTCACGATTTGAGATACAGAACGACACACCTGCACAGAAACTACTCACATCTCCAAACGACCAGGTACTCTGTCTCTCTCCAGTCGACGTAAGGAAGACCCTATCCAGGATTAACCCACGAAAGGCTGCGGGCCCTGACAACATACCTGGACGTGTACTGAAAGACTGTGCTGCACAGCTGACGGATGTCCTAACAGACATCTTCAACATCTCGCTGAGCCAGGCAGTCGTCCCCACGTGTCTCAAATCCACCTCCATAATTCCAGTACCAAAGAAGTCACCTGTGTCCTGTCTGAATGACTATCGTCCCATAGCACTGACCCCAATCATGATGAAGTGCTTTGAGAGGTTAGTCATGCAGCACATCAAGTCCAGTCTTCCAAACACGCTGGACCCACTCCAGTTTGCATACCGTCCAAACCGTTCCACGGACGATGCAATATCCACCACTCTCCACCTAGCTCTTACCCATCTGGAACAGAAAGACTCTTATGTAAGAATGCTGTTCATTGACTTCAGCTCAGCATTCAACACAATAATCCCACAACAGCTCATCCACAAACTAAACCTGCTGGGCCTTAACACCTCCCTCTGTAATTGGATCCTGGACTTTTTAACTGCAAGACCTCAGTCAGTCCGTGTCGGCCGCAACACCTCCAGCACTACCACACTGAGCACAGGTGCCCCACAAGGCTGTGTGCTCAGCCCGCTGCTCTTCACGCTGCTGACCCACGACTGCACTGCCAAGTCCAGCTCCAACCACATCATCAAGTTTGCTGATGACACAACTGTGGTAGGCCTCATCAGCAACAACGATGAAACGCACTACAGAGAGGAAGTGGCACAGCTGGCTGAATGGTGTGGTGCTAACAACCTGTCCCTCAATGTGGGTAAGACGAAAGAGGTTGTGATGGACTTCAGGAGAAACTCTGTTGACCACCCCCCACTGACCATCGACGGCTCAACCGTGGAGAGAGTCGGCAGCACTAAATTCCTGGGAGTGCACATCACAGAGGATCTCACCTGGACCACCAACGTCACGTCACTCAACAAGAAGGGACAACAGCGCCTCCACTTTCTCCGCCGGCTGAAAAGGGCAAGTCTCCCTCCACCCATCCTCACCACTTTTTACAGGGGCACCATTGAGAGTGTGCTGACTACCTGCATCACTGTCTGGTATGGGAACTGCAGTGCTGCTGACCGCAAGACCCTACAACGGACAGTGAACACTGCCGCAAAGATCATTGGTGCCCCTCTCCCCTCCATCCTTGTACATTTTCCTTTCACGATGCTCCAGCAAGGCCACCAGCATCGTGAAGGACCCCACCCACCCCTCTCACAACCTCTTCCAGCTCCTGCCATCAGGTAGAAGGTACCGGAGCATCAGAGCTCGCTCTGTCAGATTGCTCAACAGCTTTTTTCCCCAGGCTGTGAGAGCTCTTAACTCCAATCCCCCTGTCCCCCTCTGAAACCATGAACACCTCAGTCCTCCCACCCCCCAACTCATTAAAAACTGTTGACAATTTTACTAAGTGCAATTCTGGACCAAACCCCTGAATGTGCTACACACAGGTGAGTGGGCTATACAAACCACCTGTAGTAACGCACTCATCCCACTATATGCACACTAGACACTTTCTACAAACACTCCCTGCCACAAAGACTCTTAAGAAAATATATGTCTACTTGAACATTGCACTACAAAATAATACGTTTACTTGAGCATTGCACTACAAAATCTTTTTGCACTATGCACTGTCTCCCACAAAATCTGCACAATAATGTACAAAATATATATTTTTTCTGCACAATTTCATGTACATATATCTCTTTTGCACAATTTCATGTACAGTATTTATGTAAAGTTTTTTTGTACAGTCTCAGTTTGTGTATGTGTGGACAACTAGGTATAGCAGTTATAGTATTTTTAGTATATGTATAGTCAGATAGTTAACTGTTGTATAGCTCTATTGCTTTTCCTATACTTGCATTGTTGTATGTTTATCTTATGTTTAACTAGTATGTAGCACCGTGGTCCTGCGAGACACGACATTTCGTTCCACTATATGTCCACACATGTAGCAGAATGACAATAAAGCTCGACTTGACTTGACTTGACTTGACTTTATCCTAATACAACAGGTTGCTCAGGAATAATTAATATCACCTCTTCACATTCTGACACGGTTTCTAATTACATAATTTTCCAAAGCTCCTGTTTAAAACCTTTCTGAGCCTTAAGTCTTATAATTTCATATTTAACAGGTTTATATTTAGCCATATTCATCTGTCGCATTCAGTCCTGAACAATATTGTTTAAAAAAGCCCCTTGAAAGTCACTCATCTAATTAAGCAGATCTAAGCCTATGTGCCCATCCAAATCAATTATAGACCAAATCAATGCAACATTTGGTTTATACCATTACAAAGCAGTTTTTCCTGTGCATCAGCAAATCTGCACAAGTCATTTCACTCGGAGAACAGCCACTCAACTGTTATATCTCAATAATTCTCAATATTATTTATTATTCTATCTACCGCTGGTTTGGTACAGCAGTCAGATCTCATTTTCTACCTGTTGGAGTTCAGTTCAGTTGGCACGGCACTGTCATTTCCTTTTCCTCTCTTTTGCTGTTTGTCACTGGCGGTTCATGCTGTTGGTGATGGCCAGCCAGTTAAGTATAGGCCAAACTTTCCTTCTGGCCATTTACTACCATTGCACTTGCTGCGCAACCACTCGCATTTCTTTTCCCCATATACTCAGCACCAAAGTCACTTGTAGCGTAACTTGCTTGTCTTTCCTCCGTCATTATCCACTCTCTTATTTTCCACCGGTTCTGGCCCCCATCGGCTAGTGCAGTACATGTCTTATTGTCTATGATTGCAAGCACAATTCTCCCTGCAGAGTCAGCCTGCTGAAGTTCACTCTCAAACAAGCTCTCCTGCTTCCTTTTTTTCCCCTTTACCTCTCATGAATCTCTACCTCACCATCATTTTCTACCTGCTGCAGTCCCTTGATTAAGTAGCAACATAAGCACAATTGGACTGCAAGCGATGTGGATCTGCCACTTATTCCACCATTTTCTCTGCAGTCATTCATTCCACGTTAGAGCAGAACCAATAATCGCTCTAAATGCTCTAACCTTTCTTTCTTTCCCAGTTTAATGTAGAAGTAAGCCATTCTGAAAAATTTCAAACGGTTAGTTCACCCAAAAATGAAAATTATGTGATTAATTACTCACCCTCGTGTCATTCCAGACCCGTAAGACCTTCGTTCGTCTTCGGAACACAAATTATTTTTGATTAAATCTGAGAGATTTCTGACCCTGCATAGACTACTAAGTTCAAGGCCCAGAAAGGTAGTAAAGACATCATTAAAATAGTCCATGTGACATCAGTGGTTCAACCTTAATTTTATGAAGCTATGAGAATACTTTTTGTGCACAAAGAAAACAAAAATAACAACTTTATTTAACAATGTCTTCTCTTCTGTCAGTCTTTGACATGTTCACAAGAGTACCATGATGTACACGTCATAATCAGACTACAGTTACTTTTCTATTGATTTCATGATTACATATTATTAACACAATAGCAATAAATTATTCAAATTTTCCTTTCTTAAATAGCCTACTGCTTATATACATTCAGAAAGTCTTCCAGTTTTGAGGATATCTGTCACTAGTCAGGTGGCTATTATTATACAGAAAATTGAGAGAAATTACAAAAATCATTTCAATTTTAAGAAGTATATCAACATTTTAACACTACATCAACTTCTGATGAACACATTTATTTTTTATTTCAATTTTCACTCAGTGGTTAATGTAATGTTTAATGAACTTCATGTTTTTAGAAACAACAAATGGATTTTTTTATTTCTTTCTCTTTGTATTTTTATATCAAAATGGTACAAGATTATTATATTTAAATCAACGTGATAAAAGAGTTAGGTCAACAGTAATCTAAAAGTAATCAAAAAGTAGTCAGATTATATTACCTATATGTAATGTAATTAAATTACATTGTGATTACATTACTGACTGCAATTTTTGTCAAGTAATTTGGAATCAGTATACAGTTTATAAGTAATCTACCTAGCACTGTCTGTCGATAGATAATCATACTAAACACAGATTTAAAAATCAAAACTTTTTTTTGTTTTGTCTTTTTTAAAGGCAATGTTTTTGAGTCCCTGAATATAGCTGAATATATAAACACTAAATGTCTGGACTGGATATTGTAGACAGTGTTATTATTCTTGCAGCATTAGAAATATAGTGTCATTTTTATTGCACTCCTCTCTCTCTCTCTCTCTCTGTGTGTGTGTGTGTGTGTGTGTGCGCGTCTGCTACCTGCTTGGCAGAGATTGACA
Source organism: Spinibarbus caldwelli (assembly GCA_039654775.1). Classification (NCBI taxonomy): domain Eukaryota; kingdom Metazoa; phylum Chordata; class Actinopteri; order Cypriniformes; family Cyprinidae; genus Spinibarbus; species Spinibarbus caldwelli. Next base: position 6,810,425 of record CM077239.1, read on the forward strand.
CCTGAATTACATGCAATAAGCTCCAAACCACAGCCTGCCAATACTGATCGAGGCTCAGCATGTCAGCACAGCATCCAGGTCTGGTACAGTGAGTATCAGTACGCTAAAGATTAATCTCTGGGACACACACACTTGATCCTCAGTGGGTTCAGTTTCCAACCCCATGGAATCTCACCATCGCAGAAACTCTTCCACATGTTTCACCATTAGTGTCCCAACGGGGAGTCCTCTCTGATTCCAGTGAGCTGTGATATCCACAATACAAACACAGTCATGTGAGCTGTCTAAACCTAAACTGTGGCACAAAATCAGATTTAATCACTGCTTTTTTCCATAACTGCATTGCATAGTCCATCCGAGCACATACGTGAAGCATAATTGCTTGTTTGAACGTTTGTTTATATGCACCTGTCATTGTTTGTTGGTGATGTGCATATATGCAGCTTTCCATGTTGACCACTGTTGATGTTTCTGCTGATGCAGCAGAGCTGCAGGGAAGTTTAGCACCATGAATCAGAGTTGGATAGAAGCCCACTGTGAAAAAATGTCTCATCAATTCATTTCACAGCTCCCTGTAAAACGCATGACATCACAACCCGCTATTTTTATCACTGCGTTCAGCTCACGCAGTAAATCTCTTTTTGGGCAAAAGAACACACTTTCTTAAAATCTCTCCTATTTTTAGACTATTTGCCCTAAACGATTCCCTCTTCAGTAAGAACAGCTTCTTGCAGCTTATTCTGCTGTAATAGGTTTTCACAGCTTCACGATATTCCTTTATATTACCCGCGATTCCATTTGTGCATGTTTTTGTGTGTTAAATCCCTAAACAAGCATCTCTAGAGACAGCTGGTGCAATTAGCAAATGTCTCATCGTCCTTCATATAAAGGTAATTGTGAGGGTCTGTTCAATAAAAGGCCACTTTTTATGGACAGAGAGGGCCCTGCAGATCAAAAGCCTGACTGTTATTGACAGCTAGTCCATTTTTGGCCCTTGATATGGGAGCCACAGAGGACCGCGTGAGGGACAGTGAAATTCTCTTTTGTCAGCATACTGATCAGTCCATCTCTAGCTCTCTCTATCACACTCTCTCTCTTTTAATGTAATTCAGAGAACAAAAAGACATTATCATTTCAGAAGGAAAAGTAAATATATCTTTGTTTAGACAAAAAATGTATGACTGAGCCCCGCGCAGTGTGAGGTGACAAAATGAAGATTAAAAAACTCTCGCTCTGGCAACAAAGGAATTTTTATCACTCATTATTATTTAGGGCCTTTGCCCCAAAATGCATCTCTGTCACATATCAAAGACTTTATAGAGTTCAAACAATAACAGTCTATCAAAACAAATAATGGAAGAAATATAAATGGAAATTCTTTGTATTTGTGGGTGTGCAAAAAGTACCTTTTGATCATTGTCATTAAAAAAAAAAGTGTTTCAGTAAAAAACAGAAATGAATATTTTATATATATATATATATATATATATATATATATATATATATATATATATATATATATATATAAATGATGATTATATAATTGTTTATAATATATTGTTATATAAATATTTTGACAAAAAATGTCTGTAACACTTCAGGTCAAATTAATCAATGTTAACTAATGCATAGTGATATGAAATAAAAATTAGCACTACATTCATTACAGTATTTATTAATAATTCTTCACGTTACAACTATTTATTATTAGTTCATGTTAGCGCAGTTCCATGAAAAAAATGTTACAACTTTTGATTTTGATAATTTAATAAAAAATGTTGAAATTAACTAAGCTTAATATATATATTTTTAATATATATATATATATTTTTTTTTTTTTTTTTTTTTTTTTTTTAGTTAATGTTAACTAATGCAGTTACCCAGCTAACCAAAATGTTCTAAGGACATTTTGCCAATGTTCCCAGTTAGTTATGAAAATATTATTTGTTAAATGATCTCTAGACATTCAAAATGTCCTTTTTTTTTAAAGATGTTTTTAGGTATGTATGAACATTAAGGAAACATTCAATTTTATCATTTTGCATTTTGCAAACATTATGGAAATGTTACTTTTGAATGTTCTCTGAACATTCTGAAACAAGTAGACAGATGACATACAAATGTCCAACTAAAACATTTTAGAAAAACGTTCCATGAGTAATGCAATTTTTGTGCTAACATTTTTAGAATATTAATAAAGTTATTATACAGTGTTATTGGAAGAATATTTGTTCATAACTTTGAGAGAACCTTACCAGAACATAAGACAAAGATCTGAGAACATTCTCTGTTAGTAGTGAAAGGGAAGTCCAGAATGCACTGTGACAATGTCTGTGAAAAAATACATCAGAAATGTTGCTTATAAATATATTTATAATTGATACACATTAAAATATGCTAATAAAAAATGAGTGATTATGTATTTATCATGATTAAGAGCTGACTGTTTTGCCAAAAATGTGTTAAATCATTGTAAATTAAATCTGTTGTGCTGAGTGCTATTCGTATGAGTGTTGAGCCTGTGTAGAGTGTTCCACTTAGAAGCAGCTGCCTATGTAGGTAGTGAAGTAGATCACTAGGTTTTAGAACAGAGTTAGTGTCTGTTCAGTGTTCAAGACTGAATGGAGTTGAGTTGTTTGACTTCACCACATCAAGAGGTATCAGTGTGTCTGTCCAACTGTCTCTCTCAGTCTTTATGTCCTTTATTGAACCGATCGGAACTGTGAGAAGTGTTCAGCTTCACTCTTTCCCCAGAAATGCGAATAAACGCTTGATATGTGAGAAGACTTTATATTGCCGTGCCCCCAGAAATCTCCAAATCTCGTCTGCTCTTTTACATCCCACTATCTTTCTGAACACCTGGCAGAGTGATTTGCTCTCTTCCCCTGCCTGTGAATCACTGCTGTTTTCTGAATCTCTTGCATGTTGAACTGCAGATCAGCAGAGACCTCAAACCACAGCTGAGATTGAAAAATACTAGAGTTTCAATCCTGGATGTGGAAGGTTAGTTTTTACGCTGCCTTTCAAACATTCTGCGAGGGGGAAAAAAGATACTTTTATTCACTAAGGATAAATTAAATTAGTAAAAATAACAGTGAACACAACTTCTAATTCCAAAGAATTGATTGTTCATCAAATCTCAAACCTTCTAGCAGTCAGTTTATTTAGCTATACAGGTGAAGTTTCATCTCATGCTTTCTCTTTCTGTTTCCCATTGGTGTGATTTGACTTGTAGGAGATTTCTCACAGATCTTACCTTATGATCAAACTGTTCTCACAACAGCTCAACACCTCAAAGATTTATCTATCTATAATACTCACCCTAATCGTTTACAGTCCAGTCTTTCTTCTTTTGCCCATTCTACCCTTTTCTTCTTATTTGCCAGTGTCAGATGTAGCTTTTTGTTTGAAACTCTGCCTAAAAGGCCCACATCCCCGAATCTTCTCTTCACTCTTGCAGATGTAGCTTCTGTTTAGTGTAATGCCAGCTGAGTACCAGTGAAGAGATTGTGATTTACTTGTCCACTTTTTATTGTGCATCTGAGCCCCATCTCTCTGTCCTCTCCAATTTCCTCTTTTTGTTTTAAGACAGTATTGCATTAAAAGGCCTTCAGTATCTCTCAAAAGAACAATGAACCTTTTTTTCTTTTGAGAAATGTGCTTGTGTTTGGCCATTTTATAACTTTAAAAAAAAGTTTAAAAAAATGAAAAATTGCTGTAATTTTACTCGCCCTCGGGCCATCCAAGATGTAGAAGAGTTTTTCTTTATCAGAACAGATTTGGAGAAATGTAGCAATACATCACTTGCTCACCAATGGATCCTTGAGAGTCTAAACAGCTGATAAAACATCCACAAGTAATCCACATGGCTCCAATCCATCAATTAACATCTTGTGAAGTGAAAAGCTATGCAGTTGTAAGAAACAAATCCATTAAGTCTTTTTAACCTTCCTTTTTGTGGATTATTGTGATGTTTTTATCAGCTGTTTGAACTTTCATTTTGACGGCACCCATTCACTGCAGAGGATCCATTGGTGAGCAGGTGATGTAATGCTAAATTTCTCAAAATCTGTTCGGATTAAAAAAACAAACTCATCTACATATTGCATGGCCTGAGGGTGAGTACATTTTCTGAAAATTTTCATTTTTAGGTGAACTATTCCTTTAACATTAACCCATATTAATAAATGCTGTCAAAAAATATTTCCGATTGTATTTCCAGTTTAATGCTACACTGGTGAAAAGAAGTAACCATTTCTTTTAAAAACATTTTGAAACTTTTGAACGATAGTGTATAGAAGTGTTTTTTTGCTGTCAGTGGAAGGCTGAATTTGGACAGCTTTGGAGTGAAGTACCACAAGGATTTGTTGCAGGCCCCTGTTGCTTTCTCTCTGTCCATGCCCCGAGGACATGTTGAGTTCGATGCTTGTTCTGCAGTGCTTTTCTTCTGGAGTTTATGACAACACAATGCACTATGCAGTTCTTTTAAGGAGTACAAAGCACATGCGCACATGCTAATATGTTATTGGAAGGCCCCAGGCAAGATAGTGTGTCTGTGCAAAACATGCATCAAACTGATACTGACGTAGAGATTGCATTGTATTGTTTGTGTGTGTGTGTGTGTGTGTGTGTCACCATAGCATGCATGACAAAAGGCTAGCTAAAGCATCTCGGAATCATAACTCCAGCCGATGGGATATGCAGCTTAAAATTAAGAACACAATCACATCTCTATATCATCTCTGCTTGAGGCACAAGGCATAAAATAAGCCCTCAAACGTCATTCGCTTTTGCCTCGGGGTGTCTTACGAAGAGTCTTGTGTGATTCAACAAAGAATCAGAGTGTACCAAGAGACTATTTTCTGATTTTCTGATAATTTTCAGACTGCAAAGAAACTGAAACAATGTAAAAATAAAAAAAGAGAAAAACCAAAAAGCCAAAAAATCAAAACATATATAAATTCAAATGATTTAATATTTGATCTTTTTTATTGGAGTGTAATTACATTTATATTACATTTATATATAAAACTGGGAATGATTTGTAAATTATCTGGATCCTGGGGTTGCAAAAATTAAATTGTTCGGGTTTCATTGATTTTGGTAGGTCTTCAGTTCCTTTAGTGGTAGTTTGAGAAGCTTCCGTGATTCCCCAACCTTGAAAGGCATCAACCGCCATGTACCCTCTTAGCGAACGAAGATTTCCCTCAAAAAGGTATGTTCTTCATTTTTTTTTTTTGAATGAGGCAGCAAAATCTGCGGTCATTCCCTTGACTGACAGCTGTAAAGCTGACGTATCATTAGTCAGAACAGCTGCCTAGTCTGATCCAGACACCAGTCCCCAAACACTTTTGTTCAGCATAATCTCACCGCTGTTTGATTAAGCTGTCGGAGGCACACAGAGGTTGCTTGCGCTTTAAGACGAAGCTGGGAGACAAATGTTAAGATGGAGAAACATCTGTTGGTTGTGGTCGAGGGCTGCGAGAAGAGTCTTTGCTGACGGTGATGCGTAAATACCCAGCTGCTTGCACGACTTCCTTTTGCCACCTGTGCAGTTTTAATGCATAATTTACTGCTAAAGTGTCTGTCCCCGTCTGAATTACGGGTCCAATTTGTATGCTTCTTAAGTTGCTTTTGAAAATGAGTCATGTTCAGGCCCTCTGGCTCAGAATGGGCGGCCCACCTTGCTAAGTGCTGTGATGCATTAGCAAAGCTCTCAAAAAAAATGCTCTCATTCGTTGTCTGCAACCTTTGCATATTAAACAAGGGAAACTTGTTTACTTGAATCATTGCAATTTTATATTGTTGGACTCATTCGATTTAAAATTTGACTTATTAACTATTCATCAAAAATAATTTAGATGGCTGCAAATCAGAAGAATAAGACCAATTAAATAATTCAGTTCTGATGTCTTCAATGATGTCAATCAAAACAAGGCATCTATTCTTTGGGCGTGTGGGAATGCTCAGTGCTTGCGTTTGCAATTCTGAAACCTATCAGATCTAGTAAGGAAGGAGATCGTCTCGGGTTACTTGACTGTAAACCTGTTCCCTGAAAAAGCGGGAACGAGATGCTGCGTATCAAACGCTAATGAGAACATTCTTTGTTCGACCGGTTGTGAAGCACGTGTGTCAAACATACCAAGAATTGGCTTAAATAAACTCGGTAGGTGACGTAACTGATTACACGCACCTGGAGATTATAAATAGACGTGACACGGAAACATCCTGAGGTTACACCTTTGTCTGAAAGGACGTCCAGGCACGACTACAGTGCGGCATTGAGGCGCAGCATCTCGTTCCCGCTTTTTCAGGAAACAGGGTTACAGTCAAGTAACCCGAGACGTTCCCTATCAAAAGCTATTCTCGATGCTGCGTATCAAACGCTAATGGGAGCGAGAATACCAACGCCGCCGCACTGAAAGTGTATGGACCCCCCAAGGCTGTGGAGTGTGTGCACAAGCATTGAAAAAGGTCTCAGACATGCCTATGGGATGTTGACTCAAGGACATGCAAGCCCGGAGTAGCATGGACATCCAAACTATAGAATCTGACAAATGTGTGCGGAGAGGACCAGCCTGCCGCATCACACACTTGCTGCAAGGGGACACCTCTTGCCAAAGCCATAGAAGATGCAACCCCCCTGGTTGAATGGGCTCTAACTCCTAGAGGCAAAGCTTGACCACGCGCCTCATAGGCTAGAGCAATAGCATTCCTCACCCAATGTGATATAGTATGCTTTGTGGCAGCCGCCACCCAGTTACGGCCCCCATAGCATATGAAAACTTGCTCCGACGTACGCCACTGGCTAGTACGGTGGACGTAGATCTGAAGAGCACGTACTGGACACAGTAAGTGAAGTCTTTCCTGCTCCGGTGTCGTGAACGGCGGAGGGCAGAAGGCTTCAAGAACGACCAGATTCATGGTCGAGAATGGAACTTTCAGAAGATAATTCAGGTGAGGATGCAAAATAACTTTGACCAGCCCAGGGGCAAAGTCTAGGCAGGATGGCGAGATTGACAGAGCCTGCAAATCCCCAATTCTCTTAAGAGAAGTAATGGCCATTAAAAAAAACATCTTTAGAGTCAGAAACCTGACAGGCGCTGACTCCAGTGGTTCGAAAGGGGTCATGAGCAGACCCTCAAGCACAATAGCTAAGTCCCATGAAGGGACTGTCGCTCTAGTGGGCGGCCTTAACCGCCTAGCTCCCCGAATGAAGCGTGCAACTAGAGAGTGCTTTCCCACAAAAACCCCATCAATCAGAACATGGCAAGCTGAAATGGCGGCCACATAGACTCTGAGAGTAGCAGGACATGTGCCTGAGGACAATTTCTCTTGCAGGAACTCCAGCACTAAAACAACTTGGCAGTGAACTGGGTCTACATGGTGTGCCATACACCAATTTTTGAAAATGTGCCATTTGAAGGCATAACTTCTTCTAATGGAGGGAGCCCTAGTGCTTAGAAAAGTCTCTACTATATCGGCTGGAAGCCCAGCATGTCTCAGTTGGTCCCCCTCAGGGGCCAGACATGAAGGTTCCAGAGCTCGGGCCGGGGATGAAATACTGTCCCCTGCGCCTGAGATAGGAGATCTCTCCTGACCGGAATCGCCCACGGCAAGCCGTCGAGGAGGGATATTAGATCTGGGAACCATACTCTGGTCGGCCAACGGAGCGCTATCAGTAAGAGGCGAGACCCCTGTTGACGGACATAGAAAGGGTACGAAGCCCCTGGCGCGTAACCCTTATTTGCCTCTGGGGATTGGCCCTTGGATGAAATCCCCTGGCTCTGAGCCACAACTGAAACGATCTCATGTGCAGGAGACCCAAGAGTATCACTGTGGATGCAGCTGCCATGAGACCTAGAACCCTCTGAAGGTAATGAACAGTAATCCTCTGGCCTAGCTTGATGTTCTTTAGGGCGTTTAGAATGGATTCAAAGCGTGTAGGAGACAGCTGTGCCTCCATCGTGATCGAATCCCATACAACCCCCAAATACGTTGTCCTCTGAGCAGGAGAGAGAACGCTTTTCTTGGCGCTGAGTCTCAACCCCAGAGATTCGAGATGAGCTAGGACGACATCCCGATGTCGAAGCGCAAGCTCTTGAGACTGAGCCAAAATCATCCAATCATCTATGTAATTTAAAATGCGGATTCCCTTGAGTCGCAAAGGAGCCAGTGCTGCATCCATGCATTTCGTGTACGTGCGGGGTGACAAAGCTAGGCCGAATGGAAGAACCTGATACTGGTAAGCTTCGCCCCCGACTGCGAACCTCAGGAACTTCCTGTGTTGTGGCAATATTCCTACGTGAAAATATGCGTCCTTGAGATCAACTGTCATGAACCAATCCTCTGATTGAATCTGAGACACAATCATCTTGATTGTCAACATTTTTAACTTGTATGTTCTGAGGTAGCGGTTCAAACCGCAAAGATCACACCCCCACGGTCCTGGGCGCACCAGCCTCAGGACTTTTTCTTAGCGGAGATGATGCTCCGCAGGTCCGGTCTCTTCGATGCGGATTGAGAAGTCTCTTCGAGGGTGCGCACGACTCGCCAAACTCTCCTTCTGGGCTTCTCACCTCAGAGGAACCGAACCTGGTCAGGACTGGGTGGCCGACAGTCCCGACACTTGAGCACGGCAGGGGAGAAACCTCACGAAGACTTCTTCATAGCGCTTCGCCTCCCGAAACCTAGTGGCGACTGAGTTGACAGCAGTGCCAAATAGTCCGGAAGGCGAGACGGGGGCATCAAGAAGGAAAAATCGATCCCTCTCCTTGATGCCCGTGAGGTTCAGCCACAGATGTCTCTCCATGGAGACCATAGCAGCCATAGAACGGCCGATGGCTTAGTCGCATGGAGAGTCAGATCTGTGGCCCGGCGAAGTTCAAAAAACGCCTCTTCATCGATGGTCCCGCCTGTGCTCAAGTCTTTGAGCAGGTCAGCCTGGTATGCCTGCAGAACCGCCATGGTGTGAAGGGCAGCACCAGCCTGACCCGCTGCCTGAAAAGCTTTCCCCACCAGCAAGGATGTCATTCTACAAGACTTGGTGGGGAGCATAGGCTTTTTCAGGGAGGATGAAGTCCCAGGGGAGAGATAGCCCGCAAGCGTCTCTTCCACCTGGGGCATCATGCTGTAGCCCCGTGCCTTTGCATCCACGATAGTCGAATAAATCGACGTCGATGGCACGAAGACACGGGACGAATAGGGCTTACTCCACGAACGAACCAGCTCATCATGGAGATCGCCAGAGAAGGGGAGAGACCGTCGCTGGGGCCCCTCCCCTCGGCCACCTGACAGAAACCTGTCATCTAACTTTGAGCGTTTGGGGGTCTCCTGCGGCCAGTCTAGTTTTAAACGATGGACTGCTCGAGTTACCACCTCGAGTAACTCCTCATACGATCTATCATTGCGAGCAGAGCGCTCTGAGGTGGCACTCTCCATCTCCGCAGAAGCATGAGATGAAGTATCCTCGGCCCGTTCAGAAGAAACGCTGAAGCGCGCTTCAGAAGCGGACGCGAGGAACTCGTGATCTGGTGTTGTGCCCATTTTCGACCCCTGCCAAATTATTACCCCCTCTCGTTCAAATCGCTACCTGATTGCCTAATCCTAACCCCTCCCCCACACCTAACCCTTAACCTACCAATACTAGGGGGGTAGTAATCTGGCGGAGGTCAGAATTTGGCACAACACCGGCAATAGCACGAGAGAAAGGGGCAGACCCGTCTCACGCGCCTCAACCAGATCAACACGCGACCCCCAGGATCTTACAGAGGGAGCGGCGGCTCGCTCGTCTTAGATAGGCACTTTGATAGGCAAAACATCGCAGTGCTCGCATTCTCCCTCAAGCCCGAGGGCAGCGTGCTCATCCCCCAAACACTCAAAACAGAATCTGTGAGGATCGTCCTCCGAGATGAGCCTCTAACACGGAGGCACGCATCTCTTATCAGACTCTGCCATGATAATGTAACTACTTTACTTATATATATATATATATATATATATATTTTTTTTTTTTTTTTTTTTCCTCTCTGCTTTCTCACAACACACACACACACAATGCGCTCCTTGAAGACAAAGAAACCTGAGGATGTTTCCGTGTCACGTGTATTTATAACCTCCAGGTGCCTGTAATGAGTTAGGTCACCTACCGATGTTATTTATGCCAGTTCTTGGCGTGTTTGACACACGTGCTTCACAACCAGTCGAACAAAGAATGTTCTCATTAGCCTTTGATACGCAGCATCGAGAGTAGCTTTTGATAGGGAACATGTTGTGCTGTGGCATTAATCATTGGCGTTTAATTACTCCAAATGAGACACATTCAGGCTTTAGGCCTGTTTATCACTGCCACAACTGCATCACTCAGTAGTTGGGTGACCATACATCCTTTCTTTCCTGAACATAACCTGGCCAGGATTTCTAAATTGCCTAAAATTTCTGGGTGTTGGCGTTGTTTTTCTTATTGACTTGCTCTCTATAGTCCTCTTATGCAGTGTTATGTTTTTACATTCTCTGTAGATACGCTTTCTCACATACCATGATTGGTTGACTATGTACATTGGCTGCATGTCAGGCAATACTTTTCAATCATTACCTTCAGAAAGTATGAAAACAATGTTCAACAAAGCCAAACCCAGACATTTTACGCAATTTTGAAATTCCAGTCAATCATGTCTGGGAAAAAGAGGACGTATGGTCACCCTACTAGGGTGGCCATTTCTGTAACACCAAAAAGGAGGACACTTTGCAGGATTCAGTAAAGCTGAGATAAAACCTTAAAAATAATACTAAACCAGTGACAGAAATGAGGTAAGACCCTTTTGGACCATGCACTAGCATAATACTCTTACTCTTACTCTTATTTCTGACATAAAAAGCACTATTTCTGCACTAAAAATAGTAAAAGCAGTATAGAATGCGGTTTCAAATTTAGCAACTGTCTTAATTGAATGGCTTATTGAATTATTTACTTACTCGATTCATTCAAAAATCATTCAGGAATGAAACACCACTCTGTTGATCAGAGATGAAATGGTTTATTGACAATATTGTGTCTAAAATGTACGTCACTTAATATAACTTGAACGTAACTTTTTTTTTAGTTAATTATTATTTATTATATACCATTGTATGAAGTAGGGCTGTCACGATATCAGATTTTTCACTGCACGATTATCATGGCCAAATAAATTCACAATAACAATATATCATAATATAGCTAGAAGTCTTTAAAAAATTAAATAATAAATAATGCTATCAGTCAAATTGTTTTCTCTCTCTCTCTCTCTCTTTGCTAGTGAATCTCATTATTGCATACAAAAGAAAAAACTACACTTAATAGCAATCATATACTGATAAACAACTGATAAACAAAAGAACATCAAAGCACAAGTATTTAGTGACAAATAAGTGTTGGTCAGACATGGCATTTCAAAACCGGACTGTCTGACCTAAAACGGGACAGTTGGCCACCCTACACCCTACTCAGTAGTCCAACTCAGTTTCTTCCATTCTGAAAACATGTGGCTATATTTACACTTAAAACATAAATTATACTAATATGTTTAGCACTTTTACATTGTCATGGGCTACAGTAAAAATGATGTGCTTGTTGACCTTTAGTTAGTGCTTAGAAGTGTATGTACTATGGTGACCTTAGAGCAAACAGTGGTAAAGTGCCTCACTCAAGGGCACATTGATGTTGAGAACGTTTGATGATATCAGCTCACTACGGCTGGTTATTGAATCAGTGACCCCCTGAGTACTGACCCACTTCTAGATCTGAAGCCGTGGAGCATTGCAGTGGGTTCTGTCAAGAACAAAAAGAGCTGTGTAAGATCAAATGAGCACCAGAGTGAACAGCGGTTACTGCAAGTTCTGGATTCAGCGGATTACGTTTTGATTGGACAGACTGGGTTATTCAGAAACGCAAGTCAGCTGGCTGTTTCGGGAAAAAAGTAGAAAAAATTGTCATGAGACTTGCACTAATATCTTGGTATAAGTTTGGGTTTAATAACAGCTCAGTGAAAGTAAAAGCAGTAGTATTGTGAAATAAGTCTAATAAAGAAGTCTCTTATGCTCATCAAGGCTGCATTTATTTGATCAAACATACAGAAAAAAACAGTAATCTTGCAAAATGTTATTGCAATATAAAATAATGGTTTCTATTTTAATATACTCTAAAGTATAATTTATTTCTGTGATGCAAAGCTGAATTTCCATCAGCCATTACTCCAGTCTAAAGTGTCACATGATCCTTCAGAAATCATTCTAATATGCTGATTTATTATCAGTGCTGGAAACTGTTGTGCTGCTTAATTTTTCTTTTTAATTTTAATTTTTTTTGGAACCTGTGATACATTTTTTCAGGATTCTTTGATGAATAAAAAGTTAAAAAGAAGAGCATTTATTTATAATAGAAATCTTTTCTGACAATATACACTACCGTTCAAAAGTTTGGGGTCAGTAAATTTTTATTCTTTCTTTTTTTGAAAGAAATTAAACCTGTTATTCAGCAAGGATGTGTTAAATTGATAAGAAGTGATAGCAAAGATTTATATTGTTAGAAAAGATTTATATTTTGAATTTTAACTTTTTATTCATCAAAGAATCCGGAAAAAAGTATCGCAGTTTCCAAAAAAATATTTGGCAGCACAACTGTTGCCAGCATTGATAATTCTAATAATAAATCAACATTAGAATGATTTCTGAAGGATCATGTGACACTTTAGACTGAAATAATGGCTGATGGAAATTCAGCTTTACATCACAGAAATAAATTATACTTTAGAGTATATCAAAATAGAAACCACTATTTTATATTGTAATAACATTTTGCACGATTACCGTTTTTTTCTGTATTTTTGATCAAATAAATGCAGCCTTGATGAGCATAAGAGACTTCTTCATTAGACTTCTTTATTTCACAGACAGTTTAACTGAAAATATTGTCTCTGAAATGTTTCTCATTATTAACTTCTTGTGTATTGAACGTTTGGATAAAACCAATATTACACGGGCAAGAATGCTGCTGTTCCAGTTTCTAATGAGCGCAACTGTCAATTGGCCTTAGATTTTTATTCTGTTTTGTAATGTCTTAAAAGGGCAGGAAGGAATAATTGTTATTGTTTAACATTTTCTTCAAAACATTGCTTTTAATTTCAATTTTAGTTTTTATATCTCTCATGAAAATGAAATGTAAAACATTTCTGCTATTGTAAGGGATGAAGAAGACTGTGGGCAGTCTGTGATATTTGTATTTGGTTCACAGAAGAATTCTATCCCGCACTGACATCTTTGTGTCAGTGTGTTTATCTGTGTAATAAAAACTCTGACATAGATACAGATGTGCGTGGCTGTCCGTGCTGTTGAGATGTCTGAATATCATACTGGTGGAGATTGACAGTCACAAACACAATTACCATAAATATAACAGCTGTGTCAGTCCAGTCTGCATTTGTCTTTGTTTTGACACACAATCCAGCTGACGGTATTCACAGCCTGGCCTTAGTAAATACAAGAAGTCAATAACTGCTTTGTCTCACTGACATCTCATCGTCACACATACTGTATTCTTGCCCACGAATTTCATCAGATAATACAGAATGTCCCGAACATTCTGAGCTGTATATTAAAGAAATATATATATTTTGAAAAAATCTTAAAATTACACCCACTGTTGTTGTTTTGGGGCATTGTAGACTGTGATTACACAATGGGTCGGCCAGCCGAGAAGAACAGAACAGAATGTTTACAAAAGCAGACAGTTATTCTTAAATTTTCTCTCTAAGGACCTGAAGCCTCCAAGGCGCTGAAAGCCCTAAATATTTACTTTTGATTTTAACTCATGCAAGTAAACATTTTGCAGTACAAGCCAAATATAGACACTCTGGCTCAGAGATAAGTAGCCTGCTTTGCAAATGCAAGCCCTCATCGCTGTTGAGGAACATGAAAACTTGGTTCCTCTTATGTCCTTATATAATTTTTGTCCATGTTATGATCTTATCTAATAATATGTCTTTTTGCAGTGTCTTTGAAGGTTGTGCATCATGATTGCATCATAAGGGCACGTAAAACCTTTCTGTCTTATTAGGAAGATCAGTTTAGGCAATAGTTGTTTCGCAGGGAATACTGTTTTGTATAGTTGTTTATACAGTACAGTCAGTGAATTACCATATTTATTGGCCAAATCAACAGTGTGATATTTTTTATATTTCTGCTGCTATTTGTTTTGTGTTTCAATCATTTTACATATTTATATATTTTGCTATTTAGTGGCAGGTTCCGATTGTGACAGCTTGCCCCAATATACTGAGACAATTATTGGGTCAACATGTTAAATGAACTACAGAACTTCAGTTTTTTATTGTTTGGGAGTCTCTTATGCTCACCAGTGCTGCATTTATTTGATCAAAAATACAGCAATATTGTGAAATATTCTTACCTTTTTGAAGAACTATTTTAATATATTTTATTAAATTTAAATATATATTTAAATATTTTATTAAATTAAATTTATTTCTGTGATGGCAAAGCTGACTTTTCTATAGACATTACTCCAGTCTTCAATGTCACATGATCCTTCAGAAATTATTCTAATATGCAGATTTGCTGCTAAGTAAACATTTCTTATTATTGTGACATTTGAAAACTACGGTGGCCCAATAGTGTACAACACAACAATATCACCACAACACAACAAAATCACAATTCAGAAGAACAATATAAATGTTGTTACTCACAACTGAATGCGTCCATGCTGAATAAAAGTATTAATTTCTTTAAAAAGTATTAATTTACCCTGAGAAATATTCACTGAGGTAAAAAGTTTCCACTAAATCCATTTAAATGTTTGTTTGAAAAGTTGCATTGTTTATATGAAGGAGAGTTTAGATGTTCCAAATTTCAGAGATGCTCACAGTGATGTTGATGTATTAGCAAAGAGTTGGGATGTATTGCTGTTTTGGACCGGCAGGTCTTTGCAGGAGTGTGTTAATAGCCAAAGGCTGGCCTCATTCAGCTTTCGGGCATGTTTTGTTTGTTTAGTGTGGACAGCGAAGTGCTTTGAATTCAATTTAGAGGAAACTATAAAAGAGAAAGTTGTGGTTGGAGTCATGGGGAACAATGTGTCAAATTCCTGAAATGAGAGTGAGGGAGAAAAAGCGATTAGCTTCCTTCATCTTCATTCTCCACCAATAGGAGGAGAGAAACTCGATGACCTAGTCACCCGTGTAATGAGGTCCTTTAGCCAAATTAATAGCCCTCCGTGAAAGGGTGTTTGTGCGTGCGCCGTGATTCATTGTTCTTCAGAGATGCTAAACACACATAGGTGGATAAAAAGAGTGTCTTATTATCTCTCAGACAACCATTACAGACACAACTTAACATCTCAAACAGATATTATGATCCACTTTACACAAGTGCAGATCCCTCTCTGCAAGAAGATACTTGTGAACGACCATGCATCTTGATTATAAGACACATTGTTTAATATTAAATGCTTTGATGGGCATCATGCAATTTTTCCCCCCACATATTATTTATTTATTATTTATTATTTTCGAAAAATATAATAGTAATAATAATAATAATAATAATAATAATAATATAATTATTATTATTTTTATTATTATTATTATTATTATTAATAGCCACATACATATGCATATAAATTTCAAGTATTATTATAATTTTTCTCCTCATTGATCACCATATATTTCGGTTGTATAGAAGAGCAGAATGACATTTTAATAGTCTGTAGCACACATGCTTTCACTGTATCTGTGTAAATATTGATCTCCAGTTGACTACTGTCACACTCCTAATAACTGGAAGATTATGTTGGGTACAATAATGTATTTTACTGATTGGTTGATTCTCTAATAAAAACAATTCATATTTCCATTTATCGCTAACATTTAATGTGCAACAAAAATTTTAATGGGAGGTCATTTAAAATCTGTGTTGAATCAGTCAGTTCACTTCTATGAGAATATTGATGTATTTCATATGCCTGGAATGCTAATCTATAGAATAGTAAAATGTCAACAAACTGGGCTTTCCTCATTGACATTTCAACACTGGCTTTGTTAAACATGGTGCCAGTAAGCAAGAGGAGCCAAGCTTAACAAGGGTCGGTTATCTACATTCAAATGAAGCTGCTATATTAAGCATCTCCTCAGATGGTGAAGCGCTCACTATCCTTTGAATTAGCTGAGCTACTTTCTGCACTCTTATTCAGAGAGGATATCTAATGAAACCATTCATTGCAATGGGAAGTTTCAACTGAAATCTTTAAAATAAAATACAATACTGTAGGTATATCAACTTTAGAGAGAACATTTAAAGTCAGAATTGTGAGTCAAAAAGTAATTTTTATTTATTTATTTATTCCATGGTAGGTTAAAAAAGGGAAATTTAAACTCAGAATTCAGAGAAAACAAGTCAGAATTGCAAGATATAACTCAGAATTGGAAGATCTAGACTTGGAATTGCAAGAAGAAATGTTTATATCTCGCAATACTGATTTTTATTTATTTATTTTGTTTTTTTGAAAGAACTGAGAGGAAGTCAGAATTGTGAGATAAAATGTTGAGAGTACCTTATTTATTTATTTATTTATTTTAGCTTTTTTTCTGTGGCAGAAACAGCTAACAGAAAAAAGTAACACTTATGGTGATGGATCACTGAACAGGTCGTTTTAAGGTGAGAAATTAAGTTCTAAGAACAGCTAAGCGCTAACACTACAGACAGTGGCTAAATGCCATAGGCAGTCCATATGACATTCATTAGTGCACAGTGGCCATTACTGTTCAAAGTTCACCGAAATGTCACTCGATTTGCTTTTGAGGAAGGATGAGATGAGTTACTGAAGAACAAACACGGCTGCTCACCTGTTCATCTGCTTTTCCTTCTTGTGTTGACAAGGCTGTCAATTCCTTTTGAACTCCTGGGGCCATAAAATTGACTTTCAATCTTGTTTTGTCTTAATATGATAATTAATTAATTTGCATTCATTTCAAACTAATCAAGCTTGTGTGCCTGCAAGCATAACAATCCTATAAAAAGTCGCAGTGTCAGGAGCATAACCGAAGGCAGAGGAGGAGCAGATGCTGCTGCGGCTGTAACACATTTGATGCCTGTGTGTGTGTGTGTGTGTGTGTGTGTGTGTGTGTGTGTGCTGCAATTCCTACCTCCTCATTTAATAACCAGATTTATCCATGTAAAAAAAAATTCTGTTGCTCTAGCATTCTGTCTATGGTTCTGTACTTATATGGTTGAAGCCATTCATCCATCCATGTTTCTGCTGTTCTGTCTATGGATTTATGTGGTTCTATCATTCTCTTTAATTTACTATCTATGGTTCTGTTTTTCTGTTTGTCTGTGGTTCTACCTATCATTCTATCTAATTTTCTGTGTATGGTTATGCCATTCTATCTATGGTTCTTTCTATGGTTCTATCTATCTATCATTCTAACTATTGTTCTTTCTATGGTTCTATTTATCATTCCAACTGTTGTTCTGCTGTTCTATCTATGGTTCCATTTATGTTTCTATCTATCATTCTAACTATTGTTCTGCTGTTCTATCTATGGTTCTTACATCTATTTATCATTCTAAGTATTGTTCTGCTGTTCTATCTGTGTTTCTTTCTATGGTTCCATCTATGGTTCTTTCTATGGTTACATCTATAATTCTAACTATTGTTCTGCTGGTCTGTCCATGGTTCCATCTATGGTTCCATCTATCATTCTAACTATTGTTCTGCTATTCTTTCTATGGTTCCATCTATGGTTCTATCATTCTAACTATTATTCTGCTGTTCTATCTGTGGTTCTTCCTATGGTTCCATCTGTCATTCTAAGTATTGTTCTGCTGTTCTTTCTATGGTTCCATCTATGGTTCTGTGTATCATTCTATCTATTGTTCTGCTATTCTATTTATGGTTATTTCTGTGGTTCCATCAGTGGGTCCATCTGTCTATCATTCTAAATATTGTTCTGCTTTTCTATGGTTACATCTATGGTTCTATGTGTTATTCCAACTATTGTTCTGCTGTTCTATAAATGGTTCTTTCTATGGTTCTATCTATGGTTATATCTATAATTCTAACTATTGTTCTGCTGTTCTGTCCATGGTTCCATCTATGGTTCTATCTATCATTCTAACTATTGTTCTGCTATTCTATCTATGGTTCTTTCTATGGTTCCATCTGTGGTTCTATCGATCATTCTAACTATTGTTCTTTCTATGGTTCCATCTATGGTTCTATCAATCATTCTAACTATTGTTCTTTCTATGATTCT
Source organism: Spinibarbus caldwelli (assembly GCA_039654775.1). NCBI lineage: Eukaryota > Metazoa > Chordata > Actinopteri > Cypriniformes > Cyprinidae > Spinibarbus > Spinibarbus caldwelli. The sequence goes on from CM077239.1 coordinate 6,828,730, forward strand.
ATCATTCTAACTATTGTTCTGCTGTTGTGTCCATGGTTCCATCTATGGTTCTATCTATCATTCTAACTATTGTTCTGCTATTCTATCTATGGTTCTTTCTATGGTTCCATCTGTGGTTCTATCGATCATTCTAACTATTGTTCTTTCTATGGTTCCATCTATGGTTCTATCTATCATTCTATTTTTCTGCTGATCTATCTATGGTTCTTTCTATGGTTCCATCTATGGTTCTATCAATCATTCTAACTATTGTTCTTTCTATGGTTCTATCTATGATTACATTTATCATTCTAACTATTGTTCTGTTTTTTTTTTCTATGGTTCCATCATTCTTTATGGTTCTATCGCTTGTTCTTATCTACAGTTCTTTAGCTGTCTCCATCTGTATCATCTACATCTATGGTTCTAGCTGTCTGTCATTCTACCTGTCATTCTGTAAGGTCAGATTATCAAGCATTCTGTCTATACTGAAGTGTAATTTATAATTCAGATAATATATCTGTCCAGTGTTCTAGTTATCAACATTCTATTCTATCAATCTAACGTTCTCTCTATTGTTTTATCGCTGGTTCTATCTTTCTATCTCTCATAAATATTCCTATTTAAGCAAGTGTCATGGGATCAGACTTTTTCCTGCTCTTTAATTAGTCAGATTTAATTACACAGAGTGTAATATTTGGGTTGAGTGCGGTTGATATGAGTTGGAAATGAATTCTTGGGGCACGGGAGTGCTGTGTATTTAATAGACTCCATCCAAGGAGACAGAGCCGTAATCTCTTCGGCTGAAACTGTCACAGAAAAGGAAGGACAACAGAGCCCTCAGCTAAGACCTTAATTCCTGACTGTGCCTGGATGATGTCTGCCTACACGAAGAGCTATCAGAACAGATACAAATCCAGCAGGAATTTGGGGCGGGAGTCTCTCTCTTTGTTTCTCTCATTGTCTTAGTCACGGTTTAGTTGAGATTTGCGAGTGTCATTTCCGTTCGCCTCTCACAGTTCGGTTTCTGTGGGCAGGTGGCGGTGGCTTCTAGCGCTGGCATATGCATTATTGTTCGGTAATGAATTAGGCACTTTGCACCAGCTACTCTATTTCTGCAGTCCCTCCGAACAGCTGCTTCTAAATGGCTTTGATCTACTAGCTTGCCGCTAGTTTACTAAACCTAAACAAGGTGCTGCTGGAATGCTGCCCATTTGAAACTATCATTGACTGTTTCTCTTTGTATCTCTTTGTCTCTGTCTCTTTCTCAGTTTCTTCCCACCGATTCTCCCTCTTTCCCTCTTTCACAGTCACACACACACACTAAACTAAGGGCAAGAAAAATCTGCTCTCTCGTCTCATTTGTGCTGTATTGCTGTTTTGGATTTCAGGCAAAGTCTGTCTTGAAGGCTTGACAGCTCTTTGTTTTGAGTGCTTAGTATGCAGGAGTTATCCTGACACTGTGAAGCACAGTTCTGGGAGAAGCAAACCAGCACCACAACCACATGACTGTGTAGTTTCATCTTTTCAAAGTACTGCAGGGGAAGGGGAGGTGTGGGATACAATTGCAGTTGTATCCAGATGTCAGCTGCACAGTTTTCGGTCAATATGATGATATTCATACAGGTGTAATTAACAGAAGCCATCTAAAAAACATGAAAAAATACTCATGAGAGTAAACAGGCAAACAGCTCTCATTTTTTGTCCAGTATCTTCTCATCCCTTTCCCCAGCTACAGTATCTTCTTCTGAACTGACTAGGATTTCGTGTTTGAGGATTTCTCAGCGTACCGCTGTTCCAATTCTAGGATGGTGTGATGCAAAGAAGTCAGCCTTGGTGTCCTCCGTGGGGGTCCATAAATGATTAAGCCTCATCTCTTCCCTGGGGTTTGCACAAAGACTAGCGGAGGTTCAACACAAACCTCACACAAACATGACCCGAGCTATCTGAAGCAATTGCACCTGGGTAGCTGATGTATAATGTGTCTGTGGACATTTTTATTTTTTATTTTATTTTTTAGGTTAACTCTCATATGAATATACTCTATACAGAAAGGTATATAGGAAAGAGTGGGGTAAGCTGTGCCACTTTTATTAAGATGTCTTCTAGGCAAGAAGAAATAAGACAGTCTGTAAAATTATTTTTTTATTTCTTAGTATTATATTATATTATATTATATTATATTATATTATATTATATTATATTATATTATATTATTTTATATTATATTATATTATATTATTAGTATTATTAAACTGAAAAAATAGACTTTGTAGTGAAACTATTTTCACTCAGAAATTGCCAGTAAATTTCACTAATAATTACAAAGAAATGTCAAGTAATACATTTAATTGACCATTTGGGGGAAACACTGTATTTTATATTTAGAAAATATTGTTTATTATATTTATATTAAAATAATTGTCATGGTTATATGCATTGAAAGTTCTAACATAAATGTTTTTTCAATCATTAAATTGGTTTTGACACACTTAAAATGCAAAAACATATTGCATATATATTGCACATATTGCATAATATATATGAAAGACAAGAATATTATATTTATTTATTTATTTATTTAGCAGATGCTTTTGTGCTTGTATTACAAATTTTCAGCCATCTATCAGCTTGCACAGTTTTATGCATTAACAGTTTGTCAACAACACTGAAAAAAATGCTACCAAATTTTTTTAAGGTAAGCGGTCGCAAACAATTTCATTTAGCTACATTTAATTTAAAAAAAAAAAAAAAATATATATATATATATATATATATATATATATATATATATATATATAATGTTGAAAGTTAGTCAAATAAATTTATTTAAATGTAGCTAAAATAAATTGATTGCAACCACTTACCTTAAAAAAATTTTGTAAATTCAATGAATCGAGCATGCATAATAAAATGCTTAATGCTGCTTTAGATCAAGTATAGCATGGCAACCATATGCCAACATTCACACTCTAACCACCCACCTGCGGGTTTATCTGCACTGTTAAATGTAATGTGCATTAACATGATCACAGTTTGTGAGTGTCTGTCTTCTAAGGAAGACAGCCTTGAGACTGTGGGTCTAAACTTCATAAATTAAGGTCAAGTATTCAGACTGTGCAATGATATATTGTGTTATAATGCAGCACTTTAGACCTACATTTGTCTTTCTCTCATCTCACTCTATTCTAAGAGGAAATTGCCACACAACCCTGAATGCTGCCTAGAGGAGAATGACTGGCTTCCGAATATAGATTGATGGCAGAAATAAAAAAGAGAAGGTTATTGGTCTAAGCATAATAGAAGTATAGATGCTTCAGAATGTGTCAGGTGCGTTGCTGTCTTTTGTAAAAAGAACGAGCACTTGTTGAAAATATAAGCTTTTGAATTATGGCATACAGAAAACTCTGTGGATATATTACTGTGCATGTGCATTATTCTTTCTATATCTGTAAGTATGTATGTCATGTTAGAGGCTATAGGGACGGTTGTAAACTGGAACACCGATGCTACTATTGCTTAGTATTGCTTACATACAGAATTCACAAATGACATTGAATGCCTTCAGGATGTTTGGCTGTAGCCTTAAAAACCTATACAGAAAAGTTCAGTATATACTTTTTGCCCTCCAAAGGTTTGGTGTGCCCTAGGTTTTAAAGTGGAGTTTTGTACAATATCAGCATAAATCTATGTAATTGTATGTGAATTAAAGTAACATGCAAATTTAATCAAAGACCAGTAATAATGATTTCTTTCAGTTGTGATGCCTAGTTACTGGATTAAATTTGGTTTTCTCTGACTGATTGACCCTTAAAGTTTTTTTAATTAATTAATTTAGTTATATTATATTATATTATATTATATTATATTATATTATATGTCCATGTTCTGAATTCTGACATATTTGTATTTTGTAAAATATTTTGTCATAGTTTGTGTTGTCCCTCATCAATGCATAGCTATCAAAATGTATTCATTCATTCATTCATTTTTTCCTTTCCAAGCTTTTGTAGGGCACTATATATATTTATTTATGATTTTATCATTTATAACTTACTGTATGTCATTGATCTTCATTAAGATTTTTGTTCATTTACATTCATGCATTTGACATCCAAAATGACTTTTCATTCAAGATGCACATTTTTCAGTACATGCATTGTCTGGAATAAAACCTATAACCTTGGCGTTGCTAGGACTACCACTAATGACACACAATTGTGTAAAAAAATCGCAAAAGAAAAAATGAATATAAATGCTCTAATCATTGCACAACTCTTTACTAGTGGCAACCAAAATAACATTAGCTTGCACAGAGCTGGTTATACAGACATCTGCAAAACAGTACATTTAGAAAAGCAAAATTATTATTATTATTTTAATACATTTGAATATTTCATAAATAGAAGAAATGTTTTGAAGTTTTGAATTAAAAAAAATATGTCTGCAGATGCACACTCCATGATCCTTAGCAGCAAGTCATATTATATTGTGCAGCACTGCTCATTTTCATATATTTTTCATGCGTTTGCCCTAACAACACTCTTTAATAATAAGTTCTTCCTTGTCTTGTCTTGTTTGAGACACATTTTGATCTGTATTTTCACTCAGTGTTGCTCTCACGTGTCTGCAAAAGCACATTCCGGGTTTCAAGCTAGGTCATTTTCATACATTTCCAACATGTTGTTGTGCCTACTTACACACGTTTGGTGTGCCAGTCCGCCGGTGTTGGGGGCAATTTAGGATGACAGGCGGCGAGTGGAGACCGAAGCCTTTGCCTGGAAATCTGGTGGGGAATAAGACACAGATGCCTGGTTCCATTTTAAATTTTAATGTGCACAAAGGGTCTTCATCAGAGCAAAAATCCTACTGGCCCCATATGGTTCATATCTCCACTGCTCAAGCAGAAGGGAGATTTGTATAAGGACTTATAAATATAGAAAGGTCTCCTTCACACTTTCTCTTTGAAGCCGGGTCGGTGTTTAGGAAAAGAAAGGCAAAACAGATTTCACTTTATGAATGTTTAATGAGCCAATGGCTTCGCTGTGAGCTGTAGTTGTAGAATGCACAATAAGGAGCGTTCCATGAAACCCCAACGTGCTCTGAAGGGCGAGACCAACTTAGACACACACTGCCATGCCAGTCGCTAGACTTCCTCTCGCAACCCTCCTCTGCGTCCCTACTTCCGCTACCAAAGAGCAAGAGCAGCCCTACCGTTCAGAGTGAGAGTACAAGAGGCATCAGCTGCTAAAACGTGAAGCAGATCGACAATAAAACCATGTGTGAGTGAGTGAGAGAGAGAGAGAGAGAGAGAGAGAGAGAGAGAGATTGTCAGGCGACTCATTTATTCCAGAGATGGAGGCTGAAGGACCCAGGGCATATCAGAATGTGCAGAGCCGCCACTTTTAATTTGGAAATATAAACAACTGTCTCAGCGAGCGCTTTACCTTCGACCCTCATTTAGTGTAACCTAGAAGCTGCCATAGGTGCTGATAATAACAGACAGCACCGCTAAGCCTGGCTGTCTCTAGGAAATAAATACGTCTTTTGCTCAACTTTTGTTTATAAATGAGAATGTAGTTCTGTTTAACATGTTTTCTACTATATTAAAGGGATAGTTCACCCAAAAATGACTAGCATATTCTCACCGGAGCTTACACTATGCCTACGTCCTATGTCATCCTTCTCGTGAACACGCATACGACAATTAGCAGAAGCTAGAGATTATGGTTTGAAAAGTTTTAAATATGGATAATTTTCTTATACAAATGCATCAATTCATTTCAGGAGGCCTTTATTAAGCCCCTGGAGCCATTTGGAGTACTTTTTATGATGGATTTATGAACTTTATTGTGCTTCAAAATCTTTGATAGATAGATAGATAGATAGATAGATAGATAGATCATATATTATCCGCAAAAAAATTTTGCAGAAAACTAAAATATTACAATGTCAGATTTTTTTTTTTTTCAGAAGTCATCATTGCAATAAGTTTGCAACTTGTAGTAATAGTTGGAGCACAATTGACATTTGATTTAAATATATATTGCATTTGTAATATCCACAAATTAGAATCCTGCTTCAAATTGTCATTTTTCAAATTGTACAAGATTATCTTCTTTTATAATTTCAATTTAACATTTTCTTTTGTATCCTGTTGTATAACACCATTCCAAATATTCCATCACTCCCCAAGCCTGGTTAACACCTTAATTGGGAACAGACAGCCCCAAGGATAACAGTGCTGCTTTGCATCTCTAATGATTTCAGTTCCTCTAGGTATGGTGACCTAGATGATGCTATTACATAAAGGTTAGATCTCTCACTGAACCACTAATGCATCTAAACAGGTTGCGTACAGCTTCATGTTTGAACAAAATGTGACACCAAAAACACGTCATCTCACTCAAAGCATCTGACAATGCATATACGTTTATATGTGCGTTCAAATGGACGCTATGATAAATCGGGATGGCATTCTGAAGGATGAGGTCAGAGGGACTTGTTTAACTAAGTGCGTGTGGTGTAATATTACTCAGTGACCATTACGGTTCATAAGCGATTATCTCATTCATCCTCAGCCTATGGGTTGATCGGAATTGACTGGGCATGTGAATGCAATGAAATCGAAGCATGTTCAGAGTACGTTGACGAGTACGTTCATGCATAATATGTGTGGGTGCTATGACCGACATCATAGTGCGAGTCATTTTATATCACAATAACAATATCCTGTTATAGTTTGTTGTGTATTGTCTACTTCTCTTTGTGACAAAGAAATGGTAAGTTTAAGCTGTTATTCACTGATAATCTTTTAACTTTTGCAACCGTAGGTCATGTTTTCAGGTTTGCAATCAAAAATCAATCCTATTATATAAATGTCCTCTTACATAATTAGCTAATATCAAATTTGATTACTGCCAATTGTAATTCCCACTGGATTGCAGCTTTAAGAGTCTCGTCTATGTGAGAAATGCTAACTAGTGCTTTGAAATTAGTATGTGAACTTGTGCTCTCGGATGAAGGAGAACTTAGTTTACACTTGACAGTTTGTTGGCTTTTGCACGTTCCAATGCTGCTTGAAAGTATTACTCTGATTCGTGATCTGAAAGTTTGGCCTCCTGGCTCACTGCCTAGAGAGCCCATCTTTCATTCCAACTGTTGTGAGATCAAATCTCGCTGTGTTCGCGTCCTGTAGGTGTGGATTTTCGCTTGCCAGGACAACACCAACTCAAACTCCTCCACAGAAAAGAAGCAGCAAACTAATATATGGTAAACAAACACTTAAAATGAAATTTATTTCCAAAATTTTGAGTTTTTTTGTAAGGAAATTGGTTGGCAATGTCCGTGGATTTTGAGACTGTACCATGGCTATGCAAATGACCCCACTAAATGATGCCTCAGGTTTCATGTGTTTTTTTTTTGTTTTTGTTTTTTTTTGTTTTTTTCTTTTAATTTCTTTGCATGACGGGGTGCCTGTTCATTTGATTCTCACATATGGCAAATTGTTTTTTTACAGCATTTCCTCTGATGCTCAGTGGAACAGAGATTAGGGTACACCACACGCATCGGTATAAAAGTACCATTCAGTTCTCCTACACAGCAGTGCATTGCCATCTGCTTATTATAGCATGCTTTATACCATAAACCATTTGCTTATAATCTAATCTAATAATATAATGTAATATAATATAATATAATATAATATAAAACATTGGAAGAATATATATGAGATATTTTAAATGTCTTCTATTTCTTAAATTCATCTGTTTATCTCAGGTTTAAATGGAAAAATTATGTAAATATGTAAATAATTATATAATCTAAATTTATATACTCGTGTGCGTTTCAAAGGTCTGAGACCCCAGTTAAAAATGCTTATATTTTCTATCATTTATTCTCTCTCTTTCTCTCCGTCTCTCTGTCTCTCTATAACATTTATTTTTCTTTTTTACATTCAAACATTAAAATGTTCTGTTAATTTAGAAGTTTAATTTGGAAAAAATAACATTTTTCATTTAATATCATACTTTCAGACCTTACAGTTTTTATATTTGATACTGTATGTTGTTTTCCTACACTCTTTGTGCTACTTAAATTGTGGCTCTGTTTTTCTCTTAGATGTACTGAACACTGTAATTAATTTATATTTGGCACTGTCTGCTTGAACCATAATTTAAAGCTATAATAACTGTAATATTCTACGTTTTGACTTGTGCCAAATTCTATATATTAACTGCTGTATCCTGAGGCTAGTGCCTTTTTTGATTGGTTCAGATTTTAGACTACTAGTGTTAGATGCTGGTTGGCTCTGGAAACATGTTACTGCACTTCCTGTGTTTATTTGTTAGTGTCGGTATATTCCACGTCCCTTCCTGCCAGGGCGGGGTTTAGAGGAAAAATAAAACTCATAAGGCATGTTGCATCCCCATAAAGAAAGAAGGGAGATAGAAAGAGTTCAACCCGTGGGAGGAAACTCAGTGTGTTCAAGGCTTTTCTGTTTGCTTCTTTAAATTATTTATTTTTATTTTTTTTTCTTGCAGTCTGACTGTCTCTCAGCAACCGCTGCATATGATGTGACAGCATGAAGCTTCTTTTAGTGAGATTTCTCTTTCTTGCTATGTCAGACTGATATATACATACAACTTGGCCTGATACCGCACTATCAATTGCTACCATGAAGAAAACAAGAGAGAAGGTAAACGGAACAAAATCTGACAAAGTTAGGGTCAGGGTCATAGAGGATTTGAAAAATCCTAAAAAAGACACACCAAGAGTTTGACAGAATTGGAGTGTTTTTGGAAATTATTTTTACATTTGGCATATAAATTGAATTACAGTAGCATGAAAGTGTTCAATTAAACAGAGGATATTCCCTCAAACTTTAAGTAAACTGTAATTGTAAATCTTTACAATGAAAGTTACATTTTAAACTGGCGCTCAGGATGCAGCTTGAGCATGAGTTACTTTGGCATTATGGAAATTTGACTATGTGATAAATACTTGAAATTTCATGAACCAAGAAAAATTCCATCATTTTGGTATGGATTAGGTTAGACTCAGGCATGGAATGTCCCAGAAAACATGTGAACCCCATGACTTCCACAGCTCTGAAGGTCTGCTACGCCCTTGGTTTTAGATAATATTTGTTAGTTTCCAGAAATATTAGTAGTTCACAAAACTTTAATTGATCGAATACTAAACTTCCGGTCCCTGACACCAACAGATTGGATTCTACTAATGTGGAAAGAGGGTGATTTACTGTAACTCCATTTTCTGAATTCTTTATTGTCCTACAGACAGAAAGAAGCTCTGGCCAGCAGCTTTTCCTCTCTCTGGGTTTCAGTAGTTGTAGTTTGACTGACATTGAGCAGATGTGTCATAGCTGATACACTTGGAAGGGCAAACAGAGCTCTGAAACAGAGCCATCTATTCTTGTTGGAGACTATCACAGGGACATTGTGCTGCATTCAAAACAGTAATTTAGTTTTATGAGGCTGCTTTCCACCCTCTCTCAGACCCTTGCAATGAAAACATGCCAGTTTTGGTTGCTTTGTCTTAAAGATGCCTGTGTAAACACCCTCCATGAGCTATAATGCCTATTAACGGGTTGCAGATTTCATGCAATATCATTTGCAATGCTTCATCCTTTACAAACCTTTTTTTTTTTTTTTTTTTTTTTTTTTTTAAGACTGCATTCCATTGTTATAATCCATGATGAAATGTACTTAAAAGATCATATACTGACGTGAATAGGGACCTTGGTTAAAAATAAACTTTTATTCTAATGTTGTGAGTTAAATGTGCTCACAGCCAAGAACAGAACAATGTTTGGTCAGTTTTGCCCATATTTTCATTCAAAGGTCTTTTTAGACAGTGATGAAGTTACAGCGCATTTACATAGTAAATTGAACTCCTCAGTTTAAAAAGGGAATAATTCATTTTAACTATAGAACTAAGATTATTCTAAAAATCTTTGTACATTAAAACTCTAGAAGTTTGAAGTGGATGGATGGATGGATGGATTGGTAGATGGTCAGTTGGATGGATGGATGGATGGATGGATTGGTAGATGGTCAGTTGGATGGATGTATGGATGGATGTATGGATGGATGGATGGATGGATTGGTAGATGGTTGGTTGGATGGATGGATGGATGAATTGGTAGATGGTCAGTTGGATGGATGGATGAATGGATTGGTAGATGGTCGGTTGGATGGATGGATGGATTTGTAGATGGTCGGATGGATGGATGGATGGATGGATGGATGGATGGATGGATGGATGGATGGATGGATTTGTAGGTGGTCAGATGGATTGGTAGATGGATGGTTGGATGGATTGGTAGATGGATGGATGGATAGATGGATGGATTGATTCGTGGATGGATGGCTGGATGAATGGATGGAAGAATGGATGGATGGATTGGTAGATGGTCGGTTGGATGGATGGATTGGTAGATGGTCAGTTGGATGGATGGATGGATGGATGGATTTGTAGGTGGTCAGATGGATTGGTAGATGGATGGTTGGATGGATTGGTAGATGGTCGGTTGGATGGATGGATGGATGGATGGATGGATGGATTGATTGGTGGATGGACGGCTGGAAGAATGGATGGATGGATTGGTAGATGGTCGGTTGGATGGATGGATTGGTAGATGGTCAGTTGGATGGATGGATTGGTAGATGGTCAGTTGGATGGATGGATGGAAGCCCAGCTCAGCGGACAAAAAGTAACTCAAAAGTAACGCAGGTTATTACTTTCCATAAAAAAGTAATTAAGTAACACAATAAATTGTTTTTTTTTATGGAAAAACGCAACATTGTAACACATTACTTTTAAAAGTAACTTTCCCCAACACTGCTTGTAACTTAGTGTTATTTGTAAAGGTATCTGTATCTGTAAGGTATCTGTACTTTAGGTAAGGTATCTGTACTTTAACTCAAGTATGTTTTTCAGGTATTCTTTACATCTCTGGTTTACAGTTTTAAAGTGTAATGGGCTATGTGATAGCGTGGCTCGCAAAACTGTGCAGAAACTTCAGACAAGGCTGTGTAGCACAGACGTAGCATTTTACACAAGCTCAAGCTGCCGCGTGATGAATCACAGCACTACGTACTGCAGCACATGATGAAAAACAAAACTCACTGAGATCAACACACAGTGGTGGGTTGCCAAATAAGTACACACCCACAACTGCTCCTCAAGAAATGTGGCGGAGTACAGTAGCCTTAGAGCTGTAATGGGGAGAGCTCTGGCTCTGATCTCTAGCCTAAATAGACTCTCCTTTTCCCTTTTTTTCATTCTTACTTCATACTGTATGTGTGTGTGGCAGGTTGACCTGAGGGAGTGAAGGAAGGAGAAGGAGAGGGAGGGAAGCAAGGAACAATTTGTGTTCATATCTCTCCTCCATCTTCACATCAAGGACACTGCATGCCACTGCTGATGCGGCCGTCGCCATGGAGACTAGCGCTAGTTGCCTTGGGCACTGTAGGGACTGCAGGTGATGAAAGCGCAGCTTGAACCACACAAGGTTGAATTGGCCTTTAACCCTGTGCTGGTTAGTTCAGCAATATCAAATCACCTAGGATTAAATGCTCCATCCATAGTGACTCTGAAACATGGTAATAGATAATAGATTCACATTATTGTCATGACACTTAAGCAAATTTAATTTACAAGTAAGCTGTCATTAAAATCCCAGGCTTACAATTATGTACGCATGATTTAGTTATTTATTTATTTATTTATTTATTTATTGTAATATGATATCTAAATGTACTATTATATAATGTAATAAAATGGTAATTAAATAATTAAAAATGGAAAAAAATATTATATATTATAGATATAATAATCTCATTAAAATCCCACTCTTACGTTTATTTATTCATTTAGAAATAGATTATATATAATTTATTGTAAAAATATAATAAAAAGGTCATGAAATAATTAAAAAATGAAAAAAATATTATATACTATAAATTATATATATATATATATATATATATATATATATATATATATATATATATAGTAATTTATAGTAATATATCATTTATTATTCAGCAACATGCAGAGAAAGAAATTTGACTGACTATCATTCGCTATACTGGAAAATATTCAGTATATTGTGCTGTTTTCATCCTTATCATTGTGTGTTTATTTATTTATTTATGTGTAAATACTCTTTGAAATGGATCTGTTGGTGGGGGGAAGGAGAGCAGGTCTGGAGGGTTTTGCTGTGTGAGGACATCCGGGGAAGGAGGAGTTATTCCTACATGGGCCTCGGTGATAAGACTCTGTGTCTAATATGCGCCGCTGTGTCCAAATCATAAAGGGACTTAGTGAAGGCTTTACAGAGCAATCCTCTATCCCAGCAGCCTGCCTCACCGAACCAGCATAAATAACCCTCCTACCATTCTGGTCAAGTCAGGAAGAGGAATTCAGTAAGGGTACAGATATTGTGTGTGCATGTGGGTGTGTATTTGCAAGTGTGTATCAATGTTTGTGTGTCAGGATGGCATAAATAAAGCCGATGGACTGGTAGTGCATTGTGATTTACTCACTGTGTACATTTGGAAATGGTGTGTATTCAGTGCTGGCTGGCCAGTAACTCATACCATTTAGTAAATGAAACAAGGTATAAGCTGCTGATATGTCAAATCCTTATGTCATAAGCAAAACAAACACTAGTCTGCTACACTTTTGATCGCTGCTTGTGTTTTACCTCTATGCTTTAATGCAGTAATTTAAAGACATTTTTTGATGTTAGAAACCTTTTTGGGCTAACAGTGCTGTAAAATGTACAGAAAAATGCTGTAAAAATCCTATAGAATTGCTTTGAAGAAGTGATGTGATCCATATCTACGGATCATATCATACATACTTGTGGATGGACTCTTCTTACTTTAGCCAGCAAGTGACCATCTAGTAACATCCTAGCAACTGCGTAGCAATGTAGTGGTTAAGCACCAATCTAGTTAATTTTTATCCTGTTTCATGTGCTTTATCAGGGAAATATTATAGTTATCTGGTGTTTTTTTTTTTTTTTTTTTTTTTTTTTTTTTAATTTAAGCAATAATTGAATACAGCAATAATTGAATACAGAACATAGACTTGGAGCAAAATCCAATGGATCACACATAGCCAAACTTAACACAATGCCAAAATAATAAAATTATTCATTACCCAAACAAATTTAAAAGAGATCCAAAGATGCAAAAATCGCATATGTAAAATTCTAAATAATAATAATAATATAAAACACCAAAATGGGAGCAAACACTAAAAGTTTTAATAGCTTCTTTTTTTTTTTATATGAGGTACACTGTTACATTGAGACAATGTTTTAAAATAGATCATAATATCTTGGGTTAAATTTTTTATACCTTACATTGACCAAAACACCAAAATATGGATTACTTTAGTTGTCTGGTGTTTACTATTTAAAGTGCTGTCACTAAAGAATGAAATTGTGCTTTCTACTTAAATACTGTATCTGTACAGTTCATTTAACTGAAGCTTTTTCACTGACACTGAAAGGATGTTTAATGCTTAAAAGATCATTTAACAAGTTGACAAAAGAATAAAGGACTTTGGTACTATTGCATGTGTTTTAACAGGTAATTAACATGGTTATCTGGTGCATTTCAGATGCCGTCGCTGAAGACTGAAAATGAAAATAGCTGTGCTTTCTACCTAAGTACTGTGTATTTGCAATTCAATTAACTGAATGTTTTTCATTGACATTTAATAAAGGGATGCATATTTCACACAGTAAAAAGATGATTTCGAGAGTCTTCATAGGAAAAAAAGTTTTTGTCAGCAAGATTTCAATAGCCGGAGCCAAGAATGAGAAAAGGAGGGAGAGTGTCAAGCACTTGTGAACGAAATATCCAAGTGCAGTAAATGTCCACTTGACCTAAAGAAAGTGTCCATCCATTCCTCTTCAAACTGTGCAGACAGTGTCTAACAAGCACAGCAGAGAAGCTCCGATTCAGACTCCCACATCTTTCGAACAACATCGTTTAGACATGGAGGTCCTTGAATCAGCCACAAAGAGCCAAATTTTAACATTAGCCCCCTACACTGTGCAGCATTCAGCAGTGAATGAAAAAGCAGTTCAGTAGATTGGACATATTTGCATTTGCAGGCTGAATGGTTTTCACCCTAAATCGGCAAGTTTCAGTTTCAATAAAAACAGAGCAGTGTTAAACGCAAAGGGGAACGGGAGCGTGGTTTATACGCCAAACACTGCAGCATGGTGGCATTTTGTCCTTTTTAGGGGCACCGATTAAGTCGCTCTCCCATTAAATAGCAAATTCAGCCATTATGTAACAATTCATCAGCTTTAATAGTCGGCGGTTTAAAGTGTGCCAGCTTTGTCTCGCATTCAATGCTGTGGCCATTTGTTTGTGGCCTACTTTACACCTCCACCGGCAACACTGAGCTAAGATGGCTTGTATTGCAGAGGCAGCTTTTGTTTGTGCTGGCCCCCATTACTCCAGTTTCACAGTCGCTTATGAATCACACTCACTAGGGAAGAAGAAACGGGGTCATGTCTTCTGTAATTACCCCCATTACAGGCGTCCGTAGTCTCCAAATACCTCCTTGTGTTTGTTGTGTGTGTGTGCGCGTGTGTGTGTGTGTGTGTGTGTGTGTGTGGATGAAAGAATAATATAAAGAGGTTCATTTTACATCCATAAGTGTGGAGCTTTTCAGAGTTTATTGGATGTACTTTATGTATCACTATATCACTATTACTATTGTATATATTAAGTAAGAATACAGTAAGTATTAAACTTGTAACTCATCCAGCACTGTTTGTGAATTAAACCTTAAATGATAAAAAATGAGGTAGGAGTTTGCATATGATCTCAAAAAGCTGGCAAACTCATGTTCTAAACAATAAAACCCAATATCTATTTTTTAATGATTTAATGAAAAATGAATATTTTCCATGTCATTCATAGCTATTTTGGTCTTTGTTTAGATATTTAGGCACTTGAATTATTGAATGTCTTTTCTGACTATGTCTATGGCTCACCAGAAAAACTATTTTCTCTGTACAATAGCAACCACGAGGACTTTCTGAGTAATTCTCATCACAATGGAGGCTCTATTGTGTACAGTATGTCTCTCTCTTTCTCTCTCACATATACTGCATTGTAGGGAAAAAAATAGATTTCACTCAATGGGCGTTTAAGGGTGACACTCTATTAGAAACAATGAGGGCCGCTAAACGCTCATTATGCTCCTCAACATCTATGTAAAATCATATCTGCCTTCGCACCATTGTGTCGTGTCTTTGGGAAGGAACAGATTGAACAGTCAATCAATTTTCATCCCAAATTTTTGGTAACTGCCTCAAGTTGATAATAGAAGTAAAACACTTATCTAGGAGGAATACAATAGCCAAGACTGAATTTCATATCACTCCTGACATATACTGTATGTGTGATAACCATAATGCCATCGATGTGTTCCATGATGAGATTTCGTTATCAGCAGGCCCACACAGAACTGCACAGAAAGCTCCACAGTTTTTGCAGTCAGAATGCCTGTTCTTCACAAAATTTAAATGTCATCTACCTCTTATTTTATATTTTGGGTAATTTAATAACTGCAAAAAAAAAGAAAAAAAGGGCAGTACTCATACCTCTATCAAATATACACCAAAACAGCTAAAATCAGCCTAAGCTGGTTGGCTGGTCTTAGCTGGTGTCCCAAGCTAATTCAGCACATTGGTTTTAGGGGGTTTTGACCAATTTTTTTTGTTTTTGTTTTTTTTCTGGATCAGGCTGTGAGACCAGCCAGCCAATCAGCTAATACTAGCTGAACACCTGCTTGGCTGGGCTGGGAAACCATCTAAGACCAGCTAAGTTGTTTTTTTGTTGATGTAGTGATGTCACTGACATCACTGAAAATAATGTTAACATGCAGATCAGTCAATATTGATTCAATAACCTCTCTGACATATTCAGTTCTCAAGGGTTTGTCAAACTGATTTGAACTGGTAACTCATCTTTTTTTTTTAACTATTCATTAAAAGAACCAGCTCATAAGAGTCATTTGTTTGTGAATCGGACTGCACTGGTTAAGAATCGTTTGATTATGAAACGGACCATGCTTGTGTGGTTGTATGTTTGATTTTGCATGCAGCCTGTGATTATTTTGTAGCGTGTGAATCGGACTGCACTGAACTGGTTGTATGTTTATGATTCAACAAAAAGAACCCGCTTATAAGATTTGTTTGTGAATCGGACTGCACTGGTTGTGCTGTATGTTTTTGATGCATTAAAAAGAACCAGCTCATAAGAGTCATTTATGTGTGAATCAGACTGCACTCGTCATACTGTATGTTTTTAATTCAATAAAAAGAACTGCCTTTTAAGAGTAATTTGATTATGAACCAGACCTCACTTGTGTGGTTGTATGTTTGTTTTTGCATGCAGCCTGTGATTATTTTGTAATGCGCATTGTATTTTTATTGCGTCACGTTCGGTATAGACAGCAAATTGATGTTCACAACTAAATACGATTTGTTTTTCCATGGTACTGAAAATTCAGCAGCAGGGGAGCTCTGTTACTCAAAAGCAGTGCAGGAAACACTGAGTTTACCCTAATATAATTTGTGTATCCAAGCAACATGAAAGGGACAATGAACGTGGCTTGATAACGATGAGACAATATAGGACACTTAATATACAAAAGAGGTAATGATTTAATAATCTATTTTGCTCTCTTATTCCATTCCTCGTTCATTTTCACAGAAAAGAGAGAGAACAGATCTCATATTTCTGAGTTCCCTCATCAGGCCAGCATATCAGCGGATTCAAATTACACACAAAGCCCTTTGAGGAGCAAGTCAAGCCCTCAGTCTCTCAGGAATAGCATCCTCCAGTACGTAGTCCTTGCCTGCAACCAAGTAATCTCTCCGGAGGACACTGCGGTGACACAGTCTGGTAATTGCTTTCTGCTTAACCAGCTCCGCAGCTCTTGTAAAACAGAGCTTCATCTGCTGCAATGTAGGCATGTGAAACAAGAGACCAGAGAACTTTCCTCCAAACTAAAAACTCCTCGTCGCCTTATGAGACACCAGTGGGCATCTGAAGGACTACCGATCTATATCTCTACTGAACGTGAGATCAATATTTAATTTTCAGGAGTTTTCTTTAATAAACAGAATCATTTGCGGGGCGAATATTGCATATGGCAGCACTATTACTCACATTAACACACCACAGGGCCAGAACTCAGTCAGTTATTAGCCCTTGTGGAATAACAATACTTATTTGTCCTGTGATTACATGGTTGAAATGCAACCCCACACGACTACGCTTTTGACTGTGCTGTTAAAACTGGTTCTGAATTGTTCTTTATACATCCCAGAGCTGCTTTTTGCAATTATTGACAATATTCCATCATCAGTGTTACTACTTTTGATTTACTTTGGGTTCTTTGTGTGTTAGAATGGCACACAGACTCTCACGATTGGCACTAGTTTTTTTCTTTTGGCTAATTTGAGGAGCGTTATTCACCAGATTGTAAATGAGATCGCTACTCCAGGAGTTGTAGGATTTACTGAAGCACTCCAACTTGACAGCATGAGTGGGATTAGAGGAAAAACAAAGGATTTCGATCTTGGCGGGGGAAGACATACACAAACAGACGCTCACATGGGCGATTGAGTGGACATTTTTAGTATGATGTTAGTTGCTGTAAGGGCCTTCTGCATATCTCTGGCTCAGACTCAAAGTCAGAGACTCACTTTATTGAAAGAAAGCAGAAGAAATCTGGTACATCCCCTGTTGTTTCTCCTACTTCTTATTATCATTTGCAAAATGTTGCATACACTTCAGGCATATTAAAGGAGTAGTTCACCCAAAAGTGAACATTCTGTCATTATTTACACATCCTTAGGTTAGCTCTAAAATGATGAAAGCACCATAAACATAGTCCACACGACTTGTGCTTATTAGTGTAAGTCTTCTAAAACTATATGATAGCTTTGTGTGATGAAGCTCTTAACCTATTCGGAGAGAGAGACTTATGAAAACATAAAAGAAAATGTACAGTACACAAAATACACATTGTTTGTTTATTTTATTTATAACATAATTTTTTAAGTGATATAAGCATTTTATATGTATAACCATTTTCTTGTTGTGAGTCAATTTTGACCAAGATTTTGACTCTTTCCCATAACACACATGCTTTAGGACTGATTTTTTTCTGATAAGCATAAATATGCATGCACAAACACTCTATAAACAGACAAGAAGTAAGCAACATTACAAAAGATGGTTTGACAAAGGAGACGTCCAGATTTCACAGTTCAGAACTGACCCATAATACGAAAAGAGACTGCAGCTTTCTTTATTCATTACAAGGGTTAAAGCAAACTCTATATGGTGGCTGTATGATATTATGATGATGCTTAACATTTATTTTTCACTTTTTATACTCCATTTGACTTTTGTGGTCCATTTCTGAGCTTTGCTATTAAAGAAACTGCTGCAAAATTTTCATTTTGTGTCCCTCAAACAAGTTTGGGGTGAACTATTCATTTAAATGTTCACCTGTGGCTTCTAATACACGTGTATTGTAGTTTAACACTAACAACATTTTTTGAAAAAGCTAAAAAATTTCAACTCTGACATTTTGCCAATTTAACTTGCTTTTAATGAATCACACAGAATTGTGCAGATTTGACTGATTCTTTTGTCTGCTGTCCTGCATGATTCACTTCCATTTATGCATGGCTTTTTTGATCTGCATTTTTGGCATGAATACTTTGGTCTTTTCTTTTATTCTCTGACTTTTGCTATAAAGCTTTTACCACTTTGTTTATCATCCCGTCCTCCAGTGAATCCTGTTTAATGCTGGCTTTGTTGTTCGTCTTCTGAGTTCATTATTATGCTTTCAGCTGCTGTGAATCACACTATAGTCACTAACCTGTAGAGCATACTAACATGACTTCATGGTGAGACAGCTTCGCTATATATAGACCTCAACAACATGCAAAAAACATGTTTGATCTTCATATTCTAGAGCGGCTGCCTCATTTTCATTTTCTGCATAAGCAAAATTATTCATTGTAATATTATTTATTCATTCCGTATATAATTCAACCATTCACCATTTGATCAAAATGGAAAGGTGCTTTCTTAAGTGATAATCACTTTGAACATTGGGTAAAAGTAAGTTGATATACTATAGAGGAGACTCTGGCTAGTTGTCACACTTTTTACTCCCGTGACTATTTCTTAGCCTTTATGTGATGACTTTCTGATTTTTTTTTTTTTTTTTTATGTAGATGCTGTATAGTGGTAGAAGTGTGATGAACACAAAAAAAAAAAAAAAAAAAAAAAACCTCTAGGATGTAAAGTGTAATTGGTCATTTGATATTTTTGGACAAGAAAATGTCATATAAAACCAATGCTAATGAAATTAGCATCACAACGACAGTCAGCTCCAAAAACAAACCACATTCAATACCAATTCTGTTAGCCTGAGCTTGTGCCTCTGAATTCACAGTCTGTGAAAATTTTGCATTGTTTTGTCTTAGATAATTAAGTTTGAGGACGGCTTCACCCTGCTGGCCAGTTTGATTTAGTTGAATGTGGAGCGCATTTAACTTTGCTTTAGCTTCACTTGAGAAGGCAGCACATCACCAACCAGCTGTGAGCTCACATACTGAACCATATGCTGTTACATCGCACAAAAACTGTGAAGCTGATGTACTCTAATTTCTCTGAAAGGCCTGCAGGAAACTTCTGCTGTGTGCATACTCCTCTTCATTAAACCTTGTCTCAGCATTTGGCATTTTGCTTTGCAAGCTCTATTAAAAATGTGCTAAAATCTGAGACATCGTCTTTAATTTTTCAGCTCACAGACAGCTCAAGCAGTCATTTGTGCATACTTAGAAAAACTCAGGTCTACCTTTTTTTTTTCTTTTTTCTTTTTTTTTTTTGCACAGTGGCAGAGTACCACATTTTTCTAAACACAAAATGTAAGTGTATGGTTCTAGAAAATTTATATACCTAGAAATTTATCTGTCTGTCTGTCTGTCTGTCTGTCTATCTGTCTGTCTATCTATCTATCTATCTATCTATCTATCTATCTATCTATCTATCTATCTATCTATCTATCTATCTATCTATCCACTTTGCCATTAAAGAAATACATTTTAAAATATATTCAAATATTTTGATCTTGCTGACCTCAAATATCTCCAAATAATTTTTTTTTTCTTTTTTGAATAATTAACTTGATTAACCTTCAACAAAACGGAATGTTGCATGCATGCAGTGACCTAAAAATGGGTTAATCTAAAAAAAATAAATAATAATAATCAGCAAGG
>CM077239.1:6851579-6951579 GCA_039654775.1 Spinibarbus caldwelli
TCATTCAATAATTTGTGCACCTTTGGATATGAAGGTAAATGATAAATTGTGCAATTATAGAAACTGATATGTTCATCTATTCTTTCAGTATACATTAAATTACATATGATTAAAGTTGAAGATGATGACCGAAGATGAGAAGCATTTTTCAAAAGCAAACTGTCACAATATGTCCCTTCACTGACACCCTCCACATATTGGCTTTTGTAAACAGACCTTGTTTCTCATCCAGCAGCGAATAACTTCACAATGCTGCAGCGTATTTCTGCCAGGCTCCAATTCCTGCTCTCCTGTGTCCTCGGGAGATTGAATGGGCTTGATAGCTGCCTCCACCAGCCTTTGATCATAGGTTCTCTCTCTGAGTGGATGTTCCATGAGGGTCCTGCTCCATGGGGGATCCTTAGCAAGAAAGCCCAAGGATAGGGGGTCTTAAGAGAGATGAGTGTGTGTTACACCAGTGCAATCCAGGATTTTTATTTCCCCAAGGGTGGAGGAGGCAGTCATTCTGACCCTTATGCCCTGGTGTACTTGATGTACTGATAAAACCAAAGAAAGACTGTTCACAGCTTTATAGCCGTACTATATCAGTGGGTCAGATCTACTGAGATAATGATAACTATTTTGAGATTAACAGTGTTTCCACTGATTTAAACACCCTGATTTTGATGATATGCCTTAATCTAAACATTTCTCATCAGTTCACCCAAAAATGGAAATTATCTGACTGTTTACTCACCCTCATGCCATCCAAGATGTAGATGAGTTTGTTTCTTCATCAGAACAGATTTGCAGAAATTTTGCATTACATCACTTGCAGTTAATGGGTGCCGTCAGAATGAGAGTCCAAACAGCTGATAAAAACATCACAACAATCCACAAGTAATGTAAGCAATCCACAATCTGCGTGTTTGCAAGAAAAAAATACATCATTTAGACATTTTTAACCATTGCAAACCATAATATTGCTTTCTCCAGTGAAATCTCATCTGAATCAGGAGAGAAATATGCACAGATTAGGCACTGTTTACAAGCAAAAACAGTTTAAAAAAAAACAGTTCTAAACAAGTTTGTCGGTGGATTTTGATGTGAGAGGACAACAGGAGATTAATTTTTTCACTGGAGGAAGAGTGATTATGGATTATGGATTCATATTTTAGCCAGAAGTGATGGTTTAAAGTTAAAATGAGTTAATGATGGATTTGCCTCTTACAAACACACAGCTTTTCATTTCATAAGATGTTAATTGATGGACTGGAGTAATGTGGATTACTTGTGGATTACTGTTATTTTTTTTTTTTTTATCAGCTGTTTGGACTTTCGTTCTGACGGCACCCATTCACTGCAGAGGATCCATTGGTCAGCAAGTGATGTAATGCTAAAATTCTCCAAATCTGCTCCGATGAAGAAACAAACCCATCTACATCTTAAATGGCCTGAGGGTGAGTAAATTATCAGCAAATTTTCATTTTTGGATGAACTCTTTCTTTAACTTGATTTACTACAATAACTAAAAATTTAATTGAAAAAAAAAACTGTATAGACAGATTTTAAAAATGATACTGTGATACTAAAATATTCAGTCTTGTCACAGTTGTGAGATGTAATGTCCAAGAAATTAATGAAGAAATATAAAGCAAAGCTAGTACCATGACTAAACATAGAAGATGCAAGGCCAGGAGCAGATAAAAATTCTCCTTTTCTCATTTATTTCACATTGTGGCACACATTTAAGTGCTGTTCACCTAGATGTATCCGTTGTATCTGTAGTGGCTTGTTTCCAAGTGTCAGGTCACTAACTGAAGGCCGCTAACAGTAATTGGCTTGGTCTGTAATGTGTCTGTCACAGTCCTGTCCGTCTTGTCTTGTGTGTTTTCCCCCTCCTTGCCCATATTTGGTCCTTCCTGTTCCTGTCCTCGTCAAGTCTGATTGTTTATGATTTCTTTCAGGTGTGTGTTAATTATTATGTGTATTTAGTTCCTGCCTGTTCTGTTCAGTTTGGTCTGGTCTACTCGTTACTCCCGGTGTTCATGTGAGTCTGCCCTGCCTTGTATTGCCCTGTCCTGTCTGTTTTGGATTAAAGACTATGTTTTGAGTTTATCCTCGTCTCCTCGCTTCCCTCGTGTGTGTGTGCACCATGACAGAAGACCAGACCTAACCAAACAGTAAGCGGCGCCCCTTCACCTCATTTTGTTTTTCGTTTTTGAAAGTTTTTTGTTTTGGCTCCTCCTGTTATCCTGTCTGTTTGTCCCACGGCATGGAAGTCACCGCTTGTCATCCCGTTCGGCGGGATCGCCGCCAGTGCCGCGAGTCCGTTGGCCACGAGTCCCTCAAGCCCGCCGTCCGCGGGGATATCCTGCCGCCATCCGCGGCTCCCTCAAGCACCAGCTCACCGCTCACCCGAGCACGCAGCCGTCCGCGGCTCACCCACACCGCCGTCCGCGACTTACCTAAGCCCGCCGTTCGCGGCTCGTCCGCCGCTGACTCAAGCTCGCTGGCCGCTGCTCTCCGTTCCCTCGTCACTGCCAGGAGTGCCGTTCCCAGCCTGACCAAGAGTCCAGTGATGGCTCCAGCCCCTGACCAAGAGTCCAGTGATGGCTCCAGCCCCTGACCGGAGTCTAGCTGTTTTAAGGTACTGTGTCCACAGGAACATTTTAATTAACCCAGTCTGTCTGTTCCATGGAGACTCGTCTGGGGCAGGCGGCTCCTCAAGTTATGGCCACGGAGGCCATTCCCTAGCCATCTGGCCCCCTGTCGTTGATGTGGAAGTGGTTGCTGAGGGACCCTGTGAGGGCCCCTGACTCCACATCCAGCCCAGGGAGGGCTGTGGATCTCCCATCATGCCTTGAGGTAGCCTCAGCTTTCGAGCCTAGCCCAAGGTGGGGCCCTGTTCCTGTGGATTGTCTTGTCCTGTGTTTGTTTCGCCCACGGAGAGCATTTGTTCCCGAGTGTCGCCCCCAGAGGGTACCTGTTCCTGAGTATCGCCCACGGAGGGCTCCTGTTCCCGTGTTCAGCCCGTATGTTCCCCTAAGGAATTATTTTTTGGGGGGGGGTACTGTTATGGCACGGGTCGCGACTTCCGGAAGGGGGGAGTAATGTCACAGTCCTGTCCATCTTGTCCTGTGTGTTTTCCCCCTCCTTGCCCATATTTGGTCCTTCCTGTTCCTTTCCTCGTCAAGTCTGATTGTTTATGATTTCTTTCAGGTGTGTGTTAATTATTATGTGTATTTAGTTCCTGCCTGTTCTGTTCAGTTTCGTCTGGTCTACTCGTTACTCCCCAGTGTTCCTGTGTGTCCCAGCCTTGCCTTGTCTTGCCCTGTCTGTTTTGGATTTATTAAAGACTGTATTTTGAGTTTACCTTCGTCTCCTCGTTTCCCTCGTGTGTGCACCGTGACAGAGTCCTTGGGTTACTATATATATGTTCCACGTTTTATATTGAGTTATCACTTATCAGCACAGTGAATTTGGCTTTACCCTGAAGTTAATGTAGCTATTAGCTTTGCTAATCTTCTCAAACAGCCTGCTGGATGGCTGATTAGAGCTGTCCCCAAGGATCCGATGTATTGACCTAATTAGCGAATGGAATTGGGGTGATTATTTTGCGCGTAAAATGTTGTTCATGATAAACAAAGATTATGGTGATAGCTCTAAAGATTTCCACAGTTTAAATGTTGGTAATTACCCGGTTCCAATCTACATCAGCAGGGCTGTGCGGAGAGTTCGGTTAGCATAATAGATGGGGATTATCAGCGTTTTCTGTAGTTACACTGCGTACTGTTTTATGGAGAATATTTTTACTCCAGTTGATTAGCAGTGATTAAAATGAGCATTTGAGCTAGAGTTATTCTTCCTTTCCTTCCTGTTCTCTGTATTCTCCAACTGTCCTGTGAAATGTGTGACTTAAACAATACAGCAAAAAGTAAAAAAGAGAAGAAATATATAATATTTGTTGTAAACAGTGAAGCTCAATAAAATATATTTTTGAAATTGAAAATATATTTAGTTTTAACCATATACACTTAAAAATAAAGGTGCTTAAAAGGTTCTTTACAGCGATGCCACAGAAGAACCATTTTTGGTTCCACAAAAAAGCATTCAGTCAAAGGTTCTTTGAAGAACCATCTCTTTCTTACCTTTTTATAATCTGAAGAACCTTTTTTAGCCACAAAGAACCTTTTGTGAAACAGAAAGGTTCTTCAGATGTTAAAGGTTCTTTATGGAACCGTTTAAACAAAAAAGGTTCTTCTGTGGCATCGTAAAGCACCTTTATTTTTAAGAGTGTATTCAGCAATATATTCAAAATATACTAGTGATACATATTATTATATAGAATGATAATAATAATAATGGTTCATTTTGAATTTTAATTTTTATATATTGTAATATTGTAATCAATCAATCAATCAATTAATTAATTAATTAATTTATTTATTATTATTATATATATTTTTTTTTTGGAACATTGTAAAGTATGTTCCTTCCTGATTTTTATTCTATTTTACTTTTACTTTACTTTACTTTTAGTCATTTAGCAGACGCTTTTATCCAAAGCGACTTACAAATGAGGACAACAGAAACAATCAATTGTAGTATTAAAACAACTAAATCTGATCCTAAACTAAAAGCTAAAACTTTATAAATACTATATACACACACATTAAAAAAAATAAATAAATAAAATAAAAATGAAAAATGCATATGACAAAATGTCTAAACTTAACATTTAAATGAAAACAAAATAAAGCTACAAACAATTCAAAATATTAAGAGAACAAAAGGTATAAGAGTGTAATAATGATTCTAACATAAAACTAAGCCAAACACCAAAAACAACTGTGTATGTACACATACACACAGACATATATGAACACACACACACACACACACACACACATATCCATAGATTCAATATTATTTCATTTCCATGTAGTTTGTTGAAGTACTAAAATAACTCAAATTAAATAAAACTAAAACTTAATAAATAACTTATACAGACATAATAGAAAAAAACTAATAAAATGACAAACATTACTACAACTGTAACTTAAATTAAAATAGATATTTTCAACATATTCAAATCAAACTACATTAGTTTAACAGTAATCCTAAAAAAATAACTGTGCCAAACATACAAGTAAGAAATGGTTATAAAAACTGAAAGAAAAGTGAAACAAGTAATAGGGAAGAGAATAAATGAAAAGCGATACTTATCCCTTGGTTGTCCCTGTCCAGTGGAGTCGCTCGGTAGAGTCGATGGTCTTTACACACTTCGGTCTTCACACGAGAGCTGCCGCGGTATAATAACCTTTTTTATACCCGTCTAACAAATCACTAATTGAAATCAGCTGGACGCACTTTCCTGTTAATCACAATAAATGGCCACGTAAGCGCAAACACTAACAAAGTACGCCATACAGTATGAGACCAAACGCGAAAAATTATTAATTTATTATTAATTATTAATTTTAATTATTAATTAATTGAATTATTATTCAAATGTATTATATGTCCACACATTTTAAAGACAACATATGTTTTTCTTAAATATGGTATATGTGAATGTATTTTCTTGGACTAAAATATATGGAAGGCAAATATATTTTTAAATGCTTTTCAAAAATATATTTATATTTTAAATTCATTTTCAAAAATATCCAATAATGTGTTGGTAAATATATATAAAATATATGTATAAAATTCAATGCACACAGACTGAAGTAGTTTAAGGCTTTGGTTATTTTAATTGTGATGATTTTGGCTGACATTTAACAAAAACCCACCAATTCACTATCTCAACAAATTAGAATACTTCATAAGACCAATAAAAAAAAAAATAAAAATAAAACATTTTTAGTGAATTGTTGTCCTTCTGGAAAGTATGTTCATTTACTGTATATGTACTCAATACTTGATAGGGGCTCCTTTTGCTTTAATTACTGCCTCAATTAGGCGTGGCATGGAGGTGATCAGTCTGTGGCACTGCTGAGGTGGTATGGAAGCCCAGGTTTCTTTGACAGTGGCCTTGAGCTCATCTGCATAGTTGGGTCTGGTGTCTCTCATCTTCCTCTTGACAATACCCTGTAGATTCTCTATGAGGTTCAGGTCTGGTGAGTTTGCTGGCCAGTCAAGCACACCAACACCATGGTCATTTAACCAACTTTTGGTGTTTTTGGCAGTGTGGGCAGGTGCCAAGTCCTTCTGGAAAATGAAATCAGCATCTCCATAAAGCTTGTCAGCAGAAGGAAGCATGAAGTACTCTAAAATGTCCTAGTAGATGGCTGCGTTGACTGAAAACACAATGGACCAACACCAGCAGATGAAATGGCAGCCCAATTCATCACTGACTGTGGAAACTTCACACTGGGCTTCAAGCAACTTGGATTCTGTGCCTCTCCAGTCTTCCTCCAGACTCTGGGACCTTGATTTCCAAATGAAATGCAAAATTTACTTTTATCTGAAAAGAGGACTTTGGACCACTGAGCAACAGTCCAGTTTTTTTCTCCTTAGCCCAGGTAAGATGCTTCTGACATTGTTTCTGTTTCAGAAGTGGCTTGGTAGCCCTTTTCCTGAAGATGTCTGAGCGTGGTGACTCTTGATCACTGACTCCAGCTTCAGTCCACTCCTTGTGAAACTCTCTCAAGTGTTTGAATCAGCTTTGTTTGACAGTATTCTCAAGATTGTGGTCCTCCCTGTTGCTCGTGCACCTTTTCCTACCCCATTTCTTCCTTCCAGTCAACTTTTCACTTAATGTGCTTTGATACAGCACTCTGTGAACAGCCAGACATTCAGTAATGACCTTCTGTGACTTACCCTCTTTGTGGAGGGTGTCAATGATTGTCTTCTGGACAACTGTCAGATCAGCAGTCTTCCCCATGATTGTATAGGCTATTGTGTAACCATTTTGAAGGTTCAGGAAACCTTTGCAGGTGTTTTGAGTTGATTAACTGATTGGCATGTCACCATATTCTAATTGGTTGAGATGGTGAATTGGTGGGTTTTGTTAAATGTGAGCCAAAATCATCACAATTAAAAGAACCAAAGACTTAAACTACTTCAGTCTGTGTGCATTGAATTTATTTAATACACAAGTTTCACAATTTGAGTTGAGTTAGTGAAATAAATGAACTTTTCCACGACATTCTAATTCATTGAGATGCACCAGTGTATATATATATATATATATATATATATATATATATATATATATATATATATATATATATATATATATGTATATATTACATAAATCTATTTAGAAACATTTTAGTAAATATATATGGAGTGCAAAATATATTTCTAAATGCTTTTCAAAATATATTTACTTATATGTTTAAATACATTTTCAAAAATATCCAATAATGTATTGGTAAAAAAAAAAAATAAATAAAAAAATAAATATATATATATATATATATATATATATATATATATATATATGTGTGTGTGTGTGTGTGTGTGTGTGTGTGTGTGTGTGTGTGTGTGTAAATTTATTAAAATATTTTAGTAAATATATTTTGGTCATTTTTGTTATATTTTGAAATGTAATTTAATTTTGTATTTTTGTATTTTTTTTTCTGTCTGAGAAATTAATGCTGGTGATTTCTATCAATGAAATATTCCTTCAAAGTTCCTATAAAAAATATGAGGCAGAGAAATTGAAAGTAAACCTATCACATAAAGAGCTGCATATACATTAGAAGCAGTGAACCTTTGCAAAGAAGATACATGTCTTACAGATGGTTTTGGTGCACGCATGCATTCGTAAGGTTATCGTTCACTCGAAAGTTTCACGTGATTAAAATGTTGCATATTTCATACGGCGCTCGCCCAGTCACAGCATTCTACAGCGTTTTGATCTTGGAGGCCATCAGTCTGACATTACCCTGTAGAGCTGCTACAAGCACAGCCTCATTTTGCTCAGGTTCACTCTAATTGTGTCTGACTCTGACTAGAATAAATGCAACTGATATCATTGTGTAATGGAGATGCATTATTCACTATAGATCTTTCAGAGAGGACTAGTCTGGGTCATCATCGTGTTTGCAGTGGTTTCCTGTGGTTAAGTAGTTCCTCTGGTAAATATTTCATGGTTAAAAGGACTAGATCCTTGCAGGCAGCATCACTGAGCCACAACAGTGGGTAGTATCGCTTCTTCCTTCAGTTATTATGATGTATCATACCGTGCATGGTAAAATGCAGTTTCTGAATGCTTAGCTTCTGTACTTAACTGTTTTAATCAAGATCTATAGAATATGTTAATCTTGTAAAAACACATGTCTTCCATAGATCTATACATTTTAAATTTAAAATGATTTTATTTCAATTAAGCACATTTTCCCCCAAATTCATATTCTCACAATGAATTCCATCATTAGCATTAATTAATTAGCAGGTAATTAATTTGGTGCCAATATAGTGTCTTTTGTTAACATTAGTTAATGTATTAGCTAACATGAACTAAAAATGAGCAGTGTATTTTTATGGCATTTGTTAATCTTTGTTAATGTCAGATACATTTTTGTTCATTTAGTTCACAGTGCAATTTTAACAGAAACAACTTTTTCTTTGATATTAAAAACCTTTTATTAATACTTTTTGAAATGAACAAAATGTTAATTAAATTAAATTTAATTATATCAAAAATGATTTTATGTATAAATAATATTATATTTCATCATATTATTTTATTTTATTATATTTTAATTATTTATTATTAACTAACTAATTTTGTAACCAGTAATAAGAATGATTATTATTATTATTATTATTATTATTATTATTATTATTATTATTATTATTATTATTATTATTATTATTATTAAATGATCATAATAAAATATAACAATAATAATAAAAAATATATCAGACAATTAAAAAGCCTGGCTGTTATACTTGTCTTTTACTCTTTAGTTATTATTATTATTATTATTATTATTATTATTATTATTAAATGAACATAATAATATATAACAATATTTAAAAATATATATCTGCCAATTAATAAGCCTGGTTGTTATACTTGTATTTCACTGTTTAGTTAATAATTTATTATATTATAAATAATAATAATAATAATAATATTATTATTATTACTGTGTTCATTTTAGTTTGTTTAGTGAAACATACTGCTATCATGTGAAATATGTTTTGAATTCAAAAAAGCAACACATCAAACATATCCATGACACCCATGATTGTTATTTTTAGCTTTAAAACCGACTTGATATTACGCTGTGACTACCCGAGATGGTGCTTGTTTCATTTGCCAAAATAAATATCTGAGACAGAGAAGGTTCAGTGCGACAGTGTCAGGGGATCATCATCTCTGGAACCCTGATGACTCACACATGTAGAAAGAGAGAGAGAGCTGTTCAAAGCTACAGTCTCCCCCGACAACAAACAAGAGTTTCGTATGTTCAGAAGATTTCCATTCCTTCTAAGAATGCTACAGGGAATAACTAATGCATTCTCCGGATCTGAATGAGTGGGCGACCATAACTAACTATAAAAAGTCAGCTTTGTTGTTATTCACATTTTGATACGCTTGATATGCAGAGAGACGTGCGGCGCCTGGTGTAGCACGACTGTCATAAGTCACTGTCTGCCTCCTATTTAGCTCATGCATCTGTTGCATTAACCCTCCAATTATTTGATATTTTCGCGCACGCTAATATCGCTAGCGCGAACCGGAACAGACACTCCCCTGGTCTCCAGATTTCTAGTTAATCAGCCCAGATGGTGATTCTGACCATGGTCATTTAATCGTTATGTTTACGAGTCTGCTCATGAGGAAAACAGTAGCACACCCCTGAGATGGAGAGTGGGGCCCGACGCTGGTTATTCTTGGAGAGCGAGACTCATTAGGCAGGTAGGAATATGAGTGGCACAGCTAGTATGCCACTGACCCCCAAGTTCAAACCTTCCTCCACCAATTAGGGTTCTGCCAGTGTGAGTGAGTGAATGAGTGAGGAAATGTGTAAGAAAATGTCCTTCTGAATTTTAAGAATGTGTGTGTGTGTGTGTGTGTGTGTGTGTGTGTGCGTGTGTGTGCAACCCAACTGTGGGTTTCTATGCCAACATAAATGACTTTCTGCTCTGTAATTGTGTTCCAGACAGATTGCGCTCTCATAGACAGGTGAGACTGATGAGAACTTGTCCAGGTCACATTTAGCAAAAAAAGAAATGATAGTTTGCATAAAGAGAAAGAAGCCCATTTTAGGACCATTAACATATTTTGAAATGAGACATTATTCTTATGACCGTTAAGCACATTTTCTCCACCCAAATTCTCATTACGGTAAGGCGGTCATAATTCATGTTGTTCTCATGGTGATTCTCATTAGGTAAGAGGTATTTTCTACAGTAAATTATTAAATATTTTACAATTCAAATATCATTATTTTTCATGACATTTACATTAAGCAGTTGTTACCAAAAAGACATGGTATGTTCAGAATAGCATAGGATATATATATATATATATATATATATATATATATATACTACCGTTCAAAAGTTTTGGATCAGTAAGCCTAAGAGGCCATGGCGGAGCAGGGAGCTCAGGGGGCCATGGCGGAGCAGGGAGCTCAGGGGGCCATGGCGGAGCAGGGAGCTCAGGGGGCCATGGCGGAGCAGGGAGCTCAGGGGGCCATGGCGGAGCAGGGAACTCAGGGGGCCATGGCGGAGCAGGGGACTCAGGGGGCCGTGGTGAATCCCCCGCCTCTGCCTTTTTTCAGGATTCTTTGATGAATAAAAAGTTAAAATTCAAAATATTTCTAACAATATAAATCTTTGCTATCACTTCTTATCAATTTAACACATCCTTGCTGAATAAAAGGTTTAATTTCTTTCAAAAAAATAAAGAATAAAAATTTACTGACCCCAAACTTTTGAACGGTAGTGTATATTGTTAGAAAATATTTCTATTACAAATAAATGTTCTTCTTTTTAACTTTTTATTTATCAAAGAATCCTGAAAAAAGTATCTCAGATTCCAAAAAAATATTAAGCAGCACAACAGTTTCCAGCACTGATAATAAATCAGCATATTAGAATGATTTCTGAAGGATCATGTGACACTTTAGACTGGAGTAATGGCTGATGGAAATTCAGCTTTGCATCACAGAAATAAATTATACTTTAAAGGGGTCCTATTATGCTCTTTTACAAAGTCTTGATTTTGTTTTTAGGGTGTACTAGAACATGCTCTCATGCTTGGTGGTTCGAAAATCACATTATTTTTCACATAATTTACACAAATGGCTCGATTAGTTCCGGGTTTGATGAAGGCCCGCCTTCCGAAAAACTAAATGTGTTGTGATTGGTTAGCTGTTCCAGTGCGTTGTGATTGGCGAACAGCTTAGACGGTGTTTCAGTACTGTCACGCCCCTTGCCAAAACAGCAAGTTCGTCAATATTGCCATATCAATTCAGACCCCGAGAATATTGAACAAGAGGATCGCGCAGAACCTGTGCACGCACGGATATTGTAAGACATATTAAAGTGGTAACGATATTGTTGTTGTTGTTTTTTTGGCTAAATCACGTTTTAGATAGGATGTCAACAACAGCTTAAAAATAACTGCATTTACTATATACAGATAAGTGCAACATTAATATGTATTATGTTTATTGTTCTTTAATTCTAACATTATAACATGAATTGCAGTGAAACTGTTATACAGTTGAATTTATTTATATCATAGTCCCATAGAGTTACACTATTTGTGGCGGCATATATATGCAAATTAATTCTCTGCCAGCGGGAGGCGCTGTTGGAGTAGAGAGCGAGGTTTTTCCGCTAACGCTGTACACAAAGCAGAGCTCCGCTCACAAACACTGCTTTATCAGACATTACATGCAAGATGAAATGAAAATGACATCCAAAATTTTCTGAAGACAGTCGGTTTCCATCAGAAATACAGTGATATAAAAACACCCGCACCGGGTTTAGATTTTGAAACAGTGCATTCGAATTTCCGGAGGCGGGATTTATTTTAATGATATTCTAATGGACCACTTTGTGATGTCACAAATACAGGAAAACATCTTTGTAGTCCAAACGAGCCGTTCATTGTAGTTCTTGAAAAGGGATTTTTTAAAAACTAAATATCTCCCTTTGGAGTTGACTTTGAGATTTGTAACTTTGTAGATCTTTTTTATGCCCAAACATACACACTACACACTGACTAAAATTCAAAAAGTGAAAAAGCATAATAGGACCCCTTTGAAGTATATTAAAATAGAAACCATTATTTTATATTGTAATAACATTTTGCAAGATTACTGTTTTTTTTCTGTATTTTTGATCAAATAAATGCAGCCTTGATGAGCATAAGAGACTTCTTTAAAAAACATTACAAGTCTTACTGATCCAAAACTTTTGAATGGTAGTGTGTGTGTATATATATATATATATATATATATATATATATATATATATATATATATATATATATATATATATATATATATATATATAATCAGTAAGATTATTAATAATATTAAAATAAAATATAGTAATATCAGTAATATTATGAAATATCATTGCAATTTAAAATAACTGTTTGCTATTTTAATATATTTTAGAATGTAATTTATTCCTTTGATGGCAAAGCTGAATTGTCAGCATCATTACTCCAGTCTTTAGTGTCACATGAACCTTCAGAAATCATTCTAATATGCTGATTTGGTGCTTAAAAACTTACATTTACATTTATATTTATGCATTTAGCAGATGCTTTTATCCAAAGCGACTTACATAGCATTCAAGTTACAGTTTTTACATTTTATCAGCTCTTGCTTTCCCTGGGAATCGAACCCATGATCTTGGCGTTGCTACCGCCATGCGCTACTATTTGAGCTACAGGAAAGCATAAACTTTTATTATTATTATCAATGTTAAAAACAGTTGTAAAACATGATTTTTCCACTGTTTACAGGATTATCTGATTATTTAAAAGTTCACAAATTGCAGCAAACATTTGATTTTTGTTGTTGTTGTTTTGTAACAATGTAAAAGTCTTTGCTGTCACTTTTGATTAATTTAATGCATCCTTGTTGATGAATAAAATAATTTCTTTCAATATATAGACACTGTAGTTCAAAAGTACAGTAATGAGAATCCGAATGGTCCTAAAAGGAGTTTCATTTTCTTTGAGCACAATGTATTTCAATTTTCTTTCTTTCAATTTTCTGTTAAAATGAGTCTTGAAAGTAGAGCTGTCCTTCCAGTTTTGCTCTGCTATTAATCATTGCCTTGGATATGATATGTGGGACGAGACCATAGACAGGTAAAATATAAAGATTGTTGTGCACAGTCATTCCTGTCTGTGATGATGGACATTCACAGCATCCATAATGAAAATGTCCAGCAGTGATCACAGATAAAGTACATGAACGCTCATATCTAATGCCTTGCCCTTGAGCATCAGAAAGTTTGAGTTGGACAGATTTCATGAATATTCCTCAGACTGGGTGGTCCATTGACAGAATCCCCCTTATTAAAAGAGTTTATTTAAAGAGGTGGCTTTATTCAATGCCCTTTCGCTCCCATCGGCTGCTGTCAAAACTCCTTTAAGACTCTCTGATCAGCAGGCTTCTGTGTTCTGACCAGAGAGCAGCAGCAGCCTTAAATTATTCACCAGAAACTCGGGCTCTGCCTTTTAATGGGCAAATATTGAGGCAGCAGATAGGTAGAGAGGATTCTGGGAGTCTCGGAGGAGTGCAGAGAGAGAGAGCTATATTAACTGAAAGAAATGCTGTCTCATGGCTTTTCTTCCTGCTCTGTCTCCCCTCTAGTGAACTGTAGGGAAGTACACAAGCTACTCTTTATTTAGGATGTAACTCATCCTGTCAACATGGGTGTGGGCCAACGCAGATCATGAGTATGTTTAACACTACACACCGTG
Organism: Spinibarbus caldwelli; assembly: GCA_039654775.1. Classification (NCBI taxonomy): domain Eukaryota; kingdom Metazoa; phylum Chordata; class Actinopteri; order Cypriniformes; family Cyprinidae; genus Spinibarbus; species Spinibarbus caldwelli. Next base: position 6,865,486 of record CM077239.1, read on the forward strand.
ATATGCGGCTGTATACCATTGCTACGATAAAAAATTTTGCTATAGTGTTCTCAGTGTGATAAATATCTTGTATGTTGTATATAACTGCTTTGTTATGTAGAGGTAAGAGAAGAAAACACATGGATTAATGTATAACGTAAATCTCAAACTTAAATTTAGCATTACATCACTTGCTCATCAATGGATCCTCTGCAGTGAATGGGTGCCGTCAGAATGAGAGTCCAAACAACTGATAAAAACATCACAATAACCTACAAGTAATCCCTATGAATCCAGTCCATCAATTAACATCTTGTGGAGCAAAAACAAACTCATCATTAAGACATTTTTTATCTTTGGACTGTTGCTTCCACTGAAATATGAGTCCTCTATCCATAATATGGCTTTCTCCAGTGAAAAAGTCATCTCACCTGACTTGGAGAAATATGCACAGATCAAGCATTGTTTAAAAGTTAAAACTGTTCTAAACATTCTAAATGGTTCTAAAAGTGATGTTTATATCAGCTGTTTGGACTCTAATTCTGACGGCACCCATTCACTGCAGAGGATCCATTAGTGAGCAAGTGATGCAATGCTGAATTTCTTCAAATCTGATCCGCTGAAAAACAAACTCCACTACATCTCGGATAGCCTGAAAATTTACTCATCCTAAGGTCATCCAAGACGTAGATTAATTTGATTTTGCAAATTTCTGCAAATTTTCATTTTTTGGGTGAACTGTTTCTTTAAGTATTGATTTAATTAAATGAATTACCACAGAGTTGTCTTAAATAAAATTATACGAGGCAGAGATGAAATGATGAAAGAATTTCCATTTTTGGATGAACTATTCTTTTAAAAATTCTCATATAAGATTGGCAGCATCTGTACATTTCTGCAGATATTTGATCTGCTTCAAAACCTAGTGAGTTGCCTCACTGCTTACTGCCTACATAGGCAGCTGCCTTCTAAGGCAACATTGTAACGATTATGAAACCTCTTATGTGACTGATTTGGAACGCGAAAGGGAAGATGTGATACTTTAATAACCATAAATAGAAATGACACACAATTTTTTCATGAAATTATCATAGTTTTTAATCCTAGATTTTTGAATAATTTGTAATGATTTATTTTTATCAATACTTTTAAACACAGAATTATGAGTACACTTGCAATCAACATTTCTCTTTCTTCATCTGTCATCTTGGATTTTTTATTTATTTATTGTTTCCCCCTCCACTGGCTTATCACAGTGCATTATAAAAATTGCCTTCTACTTGAAGGATACATGTAAGGCTGCCTTAGAATTTGGTCAAAACAAGGTGTCTCAGTAGGCGGCATAATTAAATTCCCTACCTTCATGCCGGGAGACGAGCCTGTGATGTCTTAAAAGGCTGCATCCATAAGCAGCTCACCAGGTTTTAGAACAAAGCAGTTGTGTTTTGTGCTTGTTTCTCTGTGTGTGTGCAGAATTACATATGTGTGAGATGAAACGACTCCAGACTAGAGACTGTGGAAATTCTTGTTTAATCCCCCTCGAGTTGCAAATATTGTGTCAAATAATATTAATCTTGAGGTCCAGTTGCTCACCTGTAGTTGAAACTGCAGGCAGCCGGTCTATCGATGAGTCTATCGGTGGTTTAGTGTTTCTGTAACATCACAGACAGGCGGAGAGAAACCCTGTGCATATCCACCACCGTCCTGCAGACCTGCATTATTCAGTTCTGAAGTCTTCAAAGAACTTAAAGCCTGTCCACAAATCCACAAAGCAAGCAGTTCAGTACCTCGAAAAATCCTTCAAAAATGCACAAGGCACTCCTGGGATTTATTCAAGATGAGAACATAAAAAAAAAATGCTCCTTACAACATTGTTCTAAATATGATTATGCGACAATCTGTTAAATTTTTCTCTGCCACCCAACACGCAAGCAAAACGTTCCCTGCTACTGCAGGCGTATTTGTTTTAAGTTGACAGCATTTTTGAAAATAATTTGTTTGAAATTCTTTTGAGCAAGATAACAGGCACACCGAATTAAACCGGAGAGGTCTGTAATTGATATTCCACTCCAAGCTAGAGGTGTCCTCACGGTTTTGCTCTGCTATTAATCACTGCTTTGCATTTAATGTGAAATGTGAGACGAGACCATAGACAGGTAAAATACTAATTAGATTGCTGAACGCAGTCAGTCCTGTCATGGTGATGGACATTCACAAAGCATCCATAATGAAAATGGCCAACTGTATTCATACAAAGATGCTCATATCTCATTGCCCTTGGAGCAAAAAAACTGACTATAAGAATAGAATAGAATAGAATAGAATAGAGACATTTATATTTCATTGATTTTGTTTACATGATGTCACTATAGAATAGTAGCTCATATGACCTTATATTTGTTTATCTCTCACAAACACATAATTGTCAGTATTTTTTTAATACACTACTGATCAAATGTTTGGAATTAAATGCAGTAAAAACAGTATTGCGAAATATGAGTTTTCAGTAGCCATTACTTCAGTCTTCAGTGTCACATTATTAATTCTTTAAAAAAATGATAGATAGATAGATAGATAGATAGATAGATAGATAGATAGATAGATAGATAGATAGATAGATAGATAGATAGATAGATATTTGTAATATTAAGTGTAAATGTTAATCTATTCTCTAAACTTTATTATGAAAAGAACTTTGTATTGTAGTGAACCATGCAGCATCCATTCTGCTGTGTAGGGAAACTGAATTTGCAGAGTCATAATTTACAAGATACTTCTGAATGCTTATTAATGATCTTGTAAATGGACACGCCAGCAAAACAGCAGCGCTAGATTCTCAGCAAGACCAAACAACCATAGAATTAGCATATGTCTGAGTTTGTTTTAACTTAAATCCTACATAATGGACAGCGTGGAGTAATGTTGTAGTTGCACTAATCCATAGAACTGTCATTTCTTTCAAATGTCAAGCTGGGTATGTTGCACTAAGCTGTCAGCATTTTAATACAGCTGCTTTTTCTCAAGAAGTTACATGGTGACCTTAAAAATGTATTTCACCCAAAAATGAAATTATTGTCATTGTTTACTCCCCCTCATCTTGTTACACAACCGTATGACTTTTCCTTACATGCTTTTGGGCTCCAAAAAGCACTTTAAAATGTCATAAAAGTAGTTTGTACAACTTGTACAACTAGTAGTTTGAATTTGATCAAATATACAGTAAAACAGTATTATTATGAAATATTATTACAATTTAATTATAAATGAATATTGTCAGGGTTCGGCCCTGACACTGTTTGTCTTGTGTTTGTTGTCTTGTGTTAGCCCATGGCTTTGTTTTCGTCAGCCATGTGCTTCTTTAGCCCCTCCTTGTTTCATCTTTACCACACCCTCTTGTTAGCCCTTGTTGAGTCCTTGTTAGTGTAATTGCTTTCACCTGTTCCTCGTGTGCTTTCCTCCCTATTTATAGGGCCCCTTGCCCTATTGTCTTGGATGGTTCGTTGTCATTCTCACCCCTTCTGTCACTGTCTTTGTCTCTGCCTATGGATGTGGCTAAGTATGTGTTTCTGTCTCCCTGTCTGGTTGGTCTTGTCTAGTCCTTTGTAGTTCCATGTTCTTGTCTTGCTCCTTGGTCTGCATTTTTTTTTCTTTTTTTTTTTTTTGTCTGCTTTTGCCTTTGCTTTTATTTTAATAATTAATCAGTTATTCTAGTCCTGATCTTTTGTTTTGCGTTTTTGTTTGATATTCTTTAAGTTAGTTGTGTTTGGTTATATTGGTAATTATTTCTTATTTATTTTGTTACTTTAGTCTTTATCAGTTCTCTTGTTTTATTTATCCCCCTGCCTGCTTTGGAGTAACTGTGTTCCTGTGGAGCCTTGTCCTGTCTTGTCTTTGTGTTAGTTCCGGTCCTGACCTGTTCCTGTGGGTCTTGTCACTGGTTCTCCCTTCCTGGCACTGGGTCTGCTTCAGAGTTGGCAGTCAACAAGTATCTGAACTCAGCACTATGGTGCCTTGTTTGGTCCTCTATCTGCCTGGTCTTGCTGCTTCTTTTGCTGCTATTGTAATCTGCCAGTTGCTGTCTGAGACTGTTCCAGTGGTCTTCCCCAGCTGTCTCTGTTTACTGTGTTCTTGATGTTGTATCACATGTGCACCTCACTACCCTCTTGTATCAGTCTTTGTCAATAAACCTTTGTCACTCACTCTGCAACTGGGTCCTCCTTCCAGATCCCTGACAAATATATGTTTAAAATGTAGTTTATTCCTGTGAGGGCAAAGCTAAATTTTCTGCATTATTATTTCAGTCTTCAGTGTCACATGTTCCTTCAGAAATCATTCTAATATGCTGATTTGATGCTCCGTTATTAATAATGGTTCTTATTATTTTCAGTGTTAAAAACCAGTGCTGCTTAATATTTTGTTAAAACTGTGAAACACTTTTTTTCAGGATTATTTGATGATTTAATGAACAGCATTTTTTTGTAACATTCTAAATGTCTTTACTGTCACTTTTGATAAATTCAGTGCATACTTGCTTTTATTTGTTTTATTTTTAAATCATACTTACCCCAAGCTTTAGAATTGTAGTGTATCATGGTCTCTATAAAAGTAAGTATTAACCAAAACAGCTGTTTTCTACATTGATAATAGTAAAGAAATGTTCCTAATGCAGCAAATCCGCAAATTAGAATGATTTCTGAAGGATCACCAGCTATCAGACTGAAGTAATAGCTGCTGAAAATTCAGCTTTTCCATCATAGAAATAAATTACATTTTAAAATATATTAAAATAGTAAACAGTTATTTTAAATTGTAAAAATATTTCACAATATTACTGTATTTATAATCAAATAAATGCAGCCTTGGGGAGCGTAAGAGACTTCTTTGAAAAACAAATATCTCAAACTTTTGGCCTGCAATGTAAATGGTGACAGGATTCTAATTTTCAGATCAACTATTCCTTCAAACGCTAAACAGGCTGTTAGAGAGTTTATGGAAACAAAGAAACCATGCAAGTCCTCGCTCACCTACCTTTTAACACAGAAACATCCAGCCTCCTGCTAGTCAGGTCCCTGTCAGCTTAATTTTATGTGCATAGACCTTTTGTAGTGATACTGTCAGGGTTTGCTTTCATAGTGTCAAGCACATGCCACAGGCCAAGCAATGTAGGAGAAAGCCTGCAGTTATTCTGACAAGCCTAAACTCCCTTTGGGCACAAGTTAGAGATAACCTTGAAAGCAGACTGTCAAAAGACATCCTGGCATATGACCTATTAAAAAACATCCGGCTGCATTATTTTCCCAAACAGGAAAAACAACACAGCCCGACATTATGAATGCAGTACAGTGCCTTCGACACTTCGGTGTGCTCAGATGGAGATAACTGCAGTCATGAATGTGTCACTGGCCTCACTGTTGAGGAAAACGACACAAGTAATGTAAATGAAGGACACACATGTGTACACGCACACATGGCCCGGAAGGCGGGCGACACGGATGGCGTCTCGCTGTGAAAGGGATTGTTAAGGGCTAACACAAAAGTAGATTCGATAAGGGAGCTCATCTCCTTAATATACAGAGCAAGACACAAGATACACAGGCTCTGTAGGGAAGGTATAAGAAAGATGGAGGGAAGAACACAGAGGGGTGAATGGAATCAGGGAGGGGTGGAGAAGACAAAAACAAGGAGGCAAGATCATCACAAAAGACATGGTATGTTCAGGATAGCATAGAAATAGCATATTGAATTTTATATATATTCCAAATTCTTAATACAATTATTTTTGCAAGAAGTCTCTAATGCTTACCAACATGGCCGTAGCCAGGCTTTGAAAATTAGTGAGGTCTGTGGGGGGATAACAAATGTGCTATAACAAACAAATACTCATTATATACACTATAAACACTTTAAAAGATACAGACGTTTGTGACAGAAGTTTGTGAAAGAAGTTTGTGAAAGATGTTTTCTCTGTTTTGGAGGGATGATCATTTTTAAATCATACCCTATTTATTGCATCAAAATTTGTTAATACTGCACTAAAGTTAGGGGTGGATAATTTTATCAGTTGTTTATTATTCATGCAACAATATATTACTGTTATAGTTTTTATTAATAACCATTGTTATAGCTGAAAACTTTGTCTAGTGCTCTTATGAATGTTTATAACATGATTTGTGAACATTTAACTACTATACTGAATGACATAGCATAGACATCTTCATGGCTAGTGTTTGCGCATTTCATTTCATTATGTAAACTACTTGTTCTACAGATCTGTGTACAAGTGTTAAATACTGTTTTTGACAACGTTGATAATAATGTTTCTGACAGATAATGTCATGACATTTATGCTTTTCCCTTACCGAATGTCGTATCGTATAACGTAATTATACATGGCATGCAGATGTTAATATTAGGAGTTTAACAGCAAATTAGTCATTCAGAGAACAAATTTTATTTTTTAACATGAAACATTTACCGAGGTCCGGACCTCGGTGGCCTCATAGCTGGATACAGGTCTGCTTACCAAGGCTGATTTTTTTAGGAAAAATAGTAATATCAGTAATATTATGAAATATTATTGAAATTTAAAATCAAAACTGTTTTCTGTTTTTAATATAATTTAAAATGTAATTTATTCCTAAGATGCAAAGCTGAATTTTTAGCATCATTACTCCAGTCTTAAGTGTCACATGATTCCTTCAGATCCTTCATGCTGATTTGTTACTCAGTTATATTTAGTGCTCAGTTATTATTAATAATGGTTCTTGTTATTTTCAATGTTGAAAACATTGTTGAAAACATTTTTGCTGCTTGATAGTTTTGTAGGAAATGGGATTTTATTTTATTTTATTTTTAATTTAGTTAGTGACATTACAAATGTCTTTACTGTCACTTTTGATCAATTTATTTAATCCTTGCTGAATAGAAGTATTAATTACTTTTTTTTCTTTTTTAAACTCATACTTACTCCAAACATTTGTATGGTAGTGTATCAAGGTTTCCATTAAATATTAAGCAGCACAGCTGTTTTCAACATTGATAATATTGATAAGAAATGTTTAATTTCTTATCTTTTTTTTTTTCTTCAGAAACAGAATTTTTTTTAAATAGTAAGTCTTTACTTTCTTTTTTTCAACAGGTCATGTGTCCTTGTGAAATATGTATATTACTTAAGTATATTAAAAAAAAGTAAAATGTAAAAGAAAAAAGTGTACTGTCTAAATTGTGCTCTTTGCGGTATACAGTAAGTATTATGCTAGTATTACATTCTGAATTTGAAATCACTAGGAGTGAGAGACCACACAGCCATAAAAATGAGACAATATGAAAATTTTGTTAGGGAGAGAGATGTTAGAAGAGAAAATACCAGAGAAAGCATTGGTACTTGAGCATGTATGCAGTATCACAAAAAATTGCTTGGATGGAGGGAACAGATTAAAGTTGCTGCACAACGGCTAAAGGTTTTTCAGTGCCAGATGGCTCCGGCGTCGCTGACCAGATCAGCTGCTATAAATGGAACAGGTATCCAACAGGTCTGAACAAGCACAAGGATGGCATAGCCGTGCATAGCTGAACTGAATTAAATTACAGACACATAGCCCCTACTATTGTTTTAAAGAGATTCTGAGTTGCTCATTGCTAAAGCGGGTTGAAAAGACTCTCATATTGTGTGAAGTATGTGATGCAGTGTTTTCTCGCACTGTTTAACACCTTGCACCCCCTCACCCTGTACGCTGGCATGAGGTTCTTGATCATCGCTGAATGTGCCAATGTAAACAGTCGTCTAGCAGTATGAGTAAGTGTGAAGAAGTTTTGTTATCTGGTTTCATGGCATTGTGTTATATACTTATACGTCTGTGCTAACCTGAGCAGTACTGTGTGTGGCAATTGTGTCACCACTGTGACTGGCTGATACTCTGTCTGTGCATTAAAACTAATCTATCAGTGCTTATAACCGGTCTGTAAATGTGTCAAAATCGACTGGAAATAGATAATATTTCCAGATGATAGATACTCCAATCGTTTTTACAGTTTGTAGCATAGATGTGTTACAAGATCCTTCAGAAATCATACAATATACTGATTTGGTGCTCAAGAAATATATATTTTTTTCATTATAATTAATGTTAAAGCCAGTTATGCTGCTTAATATTTTTTGTGGATTAAAAAATAAAAATTGAATACCTTTTAATGCACCCTTGCTGAATAAAAGCAAATAAAAAAATGTTTTTTTGTTTGTTTGTTTTTTGCTGACGCCAATACAGTGGTCCAGTTGTGGCTTGTTTCCATTGTGTTGCACTAATTTCGCTGTGTTACGGCTTGTTTCCGGATTGTTTTTTTGTTGTATTTCCGGCTTGTTTCCATTGTGTTGTGGTAATTTCATTGTGTTGTGGCTTGTTTCTGTTGTGTTGCGACTTGTTTCCATTGTATTGCGCTAATTTCGTTGTGTTGCGACTTGTTTCCATTGTGTTGCGCTAATTTCATCGTGTTGCGACTTGTTTCTGTTGTGATGTGGAGATTTTGTTGTGTTGTGGCTTGTTTCCGTTGTGTTGTGCTAATTTCATTGTGTTGCGACTTGTTTCCATTGTGATGTGGAGATTTCAACTATGTTTGTATGTATATACCTTTACAACATTTCATGTTTCTACCTCAAATGTAATGTACTGTATGATATCCCATAAAGGGTAAGTCATACTGAAAATTAAATTATATGTAACTACAATAATATAGTATAATAATATATAATAATTATAATTAAAACCTAAAAAAAAAAAAAAATACAGCTGTTATATGAATTAGATTGAATTGCATTCCATTTTAATCATACTTCCTTAAATTCAAATTCTGTTTCTGCGTACTTGTTTCATCAGTTCAAATTGAATTCAGATTGGAATTTCAAAGGCATTTTTAATTCTGATTGAGACACAGCCTTGGTGCATTTGCACTGAGCATGCATGGAATGTGTGCCAGCGTCTGTGTGGCTGTTTTTCTCTATCAGAGCCCAGCCACTGGCGCTTGGCTTCACTCTGCCACCCAGGGCCCGAGAGCGCCAGTTCAAGCTGAGATTACTCCACGCTCAGGGCACGCGCTGCCCAATTAAAACAGAGATTACTGAGTGAGAACCCAGCTCACGAGACTCCAGCCTCCTCTGAGAGCAGACCTTACCACAATGAGAAACCTGAGCTTTATCTGCCAGCCGAGAAGGAAGCAATTCCAAGCATACTTACAGAGACTCCAGCCTAATGAGGACGCTGTATATCGAGGTCCACAGCGGAAAGTCCACAGTTACTGCTGAGTCAGAACTTCTAAGGTTGAGGAGCAGTCTTGCTGAATGGTGACTTCAAAGTCAGATCTTTTTCTCTGTGTGCATGTGTGAGTGGACAGAGTGAGACAAGAACTGATTTTGTACAATAATTCAAATCCCAGTGCAGGGACTTGATGGGAAAAGCAAAGGCTATTTTTATTGTAAAACAAAAATGCTGTGTTTTTTATATTCTAGTGAAGAGCTATAAAGCTGAGAAGTTTACAACAAAACAATAAACAATGACAAAAAAAAAAAAAAAAAAGCATTTGTTCTGATATTCTTTGGGGAAATAAATGGAGTGTTTTGTTTGTGCTTTGTAATTTCAGGCAAACAAATTTAGACCAAGGAAGCAGAACCCATGTGTGTTGAATGGCTTGGAGACCCAAACAAACTAGTAAAGAGTAAAGAAAGAAATGTTACTAATGGTGCCTGCTTATACAAGCAATCTCCTGCAAAACTGGACCACTTTATGCTTTATTCATAATCAAAATATAAACATGGAGATTTTTGTATAATGATGGTAGTGCATTCCGTATAATGATGTAGCCTCGTCGTGATTGATTGTTCAGATAGAAACAGGAATATTTTAAGTAACTGCTTGGTGCTCAAGCTGACTACACTGTGTTAAAAAATAAATAAATAAAAAAATAAAAAAAGATTTTCCAAGTTGTAAATAGAACGTTAAACCAAAATGATTGTACTATGCTATACAAGAAAATATTATTTCATTATTTAACTTCAAAATCTCACATTTACTTCCAACCTGGATTTATTGAAAATACATGATTCTGCCTACATTTCTGTAAAACTGTACCTATACATACATTTCACTGTAGTTTTCAGGTGAAATGAACATTAGAGGCAGTAAAAAAATTATAGGGGTAGACCATTGATGAATAAATTCCAATTGCACAATACTATGTTATGACCTCAAATCACTTTTACCAAAGTGTGTGATTTGTAAAATAATACTCTTTAACATTTGCATCATATAATCTGCTCCATATGAATGGCTTTTCTGATTTCTTTAGCTCACCTGGTACAGTGTTGCACTTGTGATACTTAGTGCTCAGGTACAAGTCCCGTGAAACACAAGTCTCATGAAATTTCAGACAAGAATCATGCTTAAATGGCTTGGTTGCTTCAGCAAATGCATTTTTATCTCATGTTTGCTTTGGTTAACATTATCGGTTAGGTTTAGGGCAGGGTTTAGTGTAGGTGATATGTAACATTTAAGCACCACTCATGTATCACTCCAGTGATATGTACAACAAACAACCTAATAAAGCGTTGCTACAGTCATGTTTAACTGTTTCTGAGAAAATAAACAAGCTATCTAGCTCCAGATGCTGGATATTTCGCTTTGAATCTGCTGTGAAACTTACTACAAGCAATGCAATATCATTTTGAAACCATTTTGTATCCACAGGCATGCTTTTTCATGATATTGTGAGGTTTAATAAATCCATATCTGCAATGGAGAAAAATTATACAGCTTATGGCACCTCTTGTGAACGTGTCATCTAAAATGTGCAGTGAAATGTATCAACAGGGCAACGTATTTCAGGATTTTGAGTAGTGTCACGTATTTCCAATAAGACTTGTTTGTTTAACTCAGTGTCTTTGTAATCAACTGTGAAGTTTACTAGCAATTTCTGAATGAAATTTTTTTTTCTACACCTTTTTTTTTTTTTTTTTTTTGGCAGTGTAGTACATGCTGAATCCAAAACAAGCACTTTAACATTCATGAGTGAGTAAAAATCAGTGCATGACATTGACCCTGCCACAAACTTAATGAAAGTATATCAACTCCGTCTTTTTTTCTTCCTAAATCTGAGTTTGTTGTGAAAGTGAACACCCTATGACTTAGATTCCTTCAACCTTGTAATTGGTTGATGCTGAATAATTAGCAGTTCTAATTAATTATCAACAGTAGAGTGAGGAGATATTCCATTGAGACGTCAAGGTCACCGCCGTTGTTTCTCTCCATCCAGGAATGCCTGCATTAGAACGACCTTAATCAATTGATCCAATCTCAGGGTGCACCTGTGTTCATTTATTTCACCCCTGTAAGATGTCCTGCACGGCAGATGGTTTCAAGCTGTGTTGTCTTGTATATTAGGTTTCATGGTTTGTGCATAGTGTAGAAATTCTTTATTTATTTATTTATTTATTCATTTATTTTCACAGTAGAGCAGTTTGTTTGCTTTGTCAGTTTTCAAACCACAGGTTTTCTTAGGAGTGAATGTATGAGTGAAATAAAGTCTGTGGTTACCTAAAGAAACTCATGTTTTGTTCTACAACAATTGAATGCAAATCAAATGTGAATTCTGATACTGTTTATGCTTTTAAAAACTTTTCAGCATAAGAACTGCACTTAAAGGGATAGTTCACCCAAAAATGAAAATTCTGTCATTAATTACTCTCCCTAATTTCATTCCAAACCATTAACACCTTCGTTCATCTTTGGAACACAAATTAAGATATTTTAGATGAAATCCGAGAGCTTTCTGACTCTGCATGGACAGCAACACAACTGAAACATTTTATGGCCCAGAAAGGTAGTAAGGACATTGTTAAAATAGTCCATGTGGCAGTACTTCAACCTTAATTTTATGAAGCTACGAGAAAACTTTTTGTGCGCAAACAAAATAACGACTTTATTCAAGGTGGTACTCTCATGAACGTGTATCGAAAGACTGACACAGAAGAGAAGAAATTGTTGAATAAAGTTATTTTTGTTTTCTTTGTGCACAAAAAGTATTCTCGTAGCTTCATAACATTACGGTTGATCCACTGATTTCACATAGACCATTTTAATGATGTCTTTACTATCTTTCTGGGCCTTGAACATGGTAGTTTTATTGCTGTCTACACAGGGTCAGAAAGCTCACAGATTTCATCAAAAATATCTTAATTTTTGTTCCAAAGATGAACAAAGGTCTTACCGGTTTGGAACAACATGAGGGTGAGTAATTAATGACAGAATTTTCATTTTTGGGTGAACGATCCCTTTAAGGATGGAAGTTCACGTGCTTAATAAATCAGCCATCCATTATAGTCCTTATGTAGCAAGTTGTTATTACAGCGGTTTTAAAATGTATGTTTAAAGTTGCCATGAAATGAAACATTTATTTTCTATTACATAAAAATGTATGTTTTCACAGTTTTTTTGCCCTCATAATACTTAATCAAATGTCAGAACTTGATATTCCAGTGAAAAGACACACTTCCTTTCGTAAAACCAACTGCAAGCTCACATTATGATCTGCCCTCATCCAATCAACACCGACGGATAGAATCAAGTCCTCATCCTGTATTTTTTGTTAATCAGTTTCACTCGGATATTCATCCCATTACAGAACAACAGGTTAATCACTACTTCCATTTCACAGGGACATCAACTAGTGGGCAAAAAAATCCTGTTGAAAGAACTTTTCTAGAGTTGGATTTGGAGTGTGGGATTGTGAGATCTTTGCAGTCTTTAACAGACTTGGAATAAAAATGGTTCCAGTGTTCCAATGTTGCACTCTGAAAATACTCCCAGTGCTTGCTTGGGAAAACATTCCCAGTTTTTAATTGAATTAAGAAAACAATTTCAGTGTTGGATTAAGAAAACATTTCTGTTTTGGTGGCTGGAAGAACATTCTCTTTGTTGGATTGCAAAACCATTATCAGTATTACTTTGGATTTACATAGACATTTATGCATTTGGCAGATGCATAGCAACTTGCATTGCATTCAAGATACACATTTTTATCAGTTCTTGCTTTCTCTGGGAATCGAAACCATGACCTTGGCTTTGCTAGTGCCATGCTCTACTGTTTGAGCAACAAGTATGAAAGACCGTTCAAAATATTGCACTGATAGAAAAGTTCCAGTGTATTAGAAATTTTGATTCAGTGGCTCAGTGATTCATTGTCTGTTTGCATTCATTACACCTTGAAGGGGAAAGGGCTTTCCTGTCTTTCATTGGAGGTTGTTTCTAATAGGTCAATTATGTGGTAAATTAGATCAATTATGTGGCATAATCAACATTTTTCAGCTACCGCTTCACATCCAAGTCATTGTTCTATTGATCTCTGGGTTACCTAGAAGACCTTTGGATTTCTCTAATGTGAATTTCTTTTAAACAGCAAATGTAATAGAGAAGAAAAAATAAATAAATAAATAAATAAATAGACAAAATGGAGAACAAAGGCACCGTGTTCTAATTCATTACGCTAAATAGAAGAAAGGATAACACACTCCTCTGAATGCATTAAAAAGAAATGAAGCATATTGATTTAAATTAAATGAATAACTGATTTCACGCCCCCAGAATAGCTGAAAAGAGCTGTGAGGGAAAATGGGTTTAGTGTGGAGGCAAAAGAGCAATAGAGGCCTGTCAGAGATTGTGGAGGTACCAGCCAGCAGTCATGTGTGACACACAGTCCCAGCGTTCCTCCCTGCGGGGCGCAGTGGGGGGACTGTGGGAGGGGTGAGCGTTACGATGCTGGTGGGAGGTCTGTATCGGAGCTGCAGGCAGAAACACAGACAGCTCGACAGCGGCGGGGCGCTCGCAGACGTTCGTGTCACCTATAGGGGGTCTCGTAGTGCATACAGCGCCAGCAGAGGAGGAAGAGGAGAAGGACGAAGAAGGATGTGGTGTCTCGCTCTCACTGCCTTCCTTTTATGACTTTGCCATCTCTCTTGGTTAATCTGTTTTTCTCTTTGCCTTTCCACTTCCTGTCTCTCTGTTTTATATTTTTGCTTTTCAGAGGGTGCAATTAGGATAATGACTAACAATGAGCTAGTTCCAAATTAGTTCTATCAGCATGCTAAAAATATGTTTTAAAAAAGGCATCAAATACGTAATTCATACGTAGTCAATCAGATGAGGAACATGAATTCTCTTAGCGCTATTATGTTTCATAATACGGTAGCTTGTGATCTAATTAAAACGTAGCCAGGAGACAGAATGTAGATCAAATAGAGATGTGTGGTCAAATCTCCCCCACCCAGTTTTGATGAAATATCAAGAATATTATAATCAATATTTTAAGGAAAACTTCCCGTTTGTTCTCTTTTTTTTTTGTTTTTTTTTTGTTTGTTTGTTTTTGTTTTGTTTTTTGTTTGTTTGTTTTTTGTTTTTTGTTTGTATTTTTTGTGTTTTGTGTTTTTATTATTTTTATATTTTTATTTTTATTTGATTTTTCATAAGGATTACTGTAATGCCTCACTGTTTTTTGTTTTGTTTTGTTTTGTTTTGTGTTTTGTTTTGTTTTGTTTTGTTTTGTTTTGTTTTGTTTTGTTTTGTTTTGTTTTGTTTTGTTTTGTTTTGTTTTTTGTTTTGTTTTGAGTCTGCTTTCATTACCTTGCCTCCCTGGGTGACACAATGCTCATTTCTCCAACAATTCCTACACTCCATGTCAGACCTGAACACATGTGAGTAAAAGACTAAGTGTGATAAAGAAGAAAGTGGTTATTGGGAAGCATTAAAAAAGCTCTGGTGATTTTTTTAACCTTGTGAGAGGATTGCTCAGTATTGCTGTTCTTTTTCTGGAAACCCTAAGGGTTTTGGTCAGTATAGGAGGCAACATGCAGTTAAGATTTTCAATCTCTTTCCGGCAGGGTACGTATAAGCATCAATGTTTGTGGGGCGCTGTATGTGGTAGATGCAAGTGATATTGATCATTTTGTTTATGGATCTGCCATTCTTTGTCTTCTCGTTTCTATTTCAAAGGGAATAAAGATGTGAATTGGTAAATAAAATTGTCAGTAATGCCTGAGCACAGGATTCTCGGCTGTCTGGCATGAATTTTGTGAAAACATCCAGTAAAAAAGTCAATGATACAGGTTTCATTATATTTTTTATGCTAGCCAAATCTAGCAGGAATTTAAAGTGTTTTATTCAATGCAATTCCATACAGCTCAAAAGAGGTCTGCAATGCATTCCAGTTCATTCATTCCTCCTTGAACCAGGGGACATTTTTCCAGCTGTAGCCAGCATCCAGAAATATATTGCAAAAGGAAGTGAACTAACCTGAAGGATGCTGGTTAAGGTCTGTGAGTATGCTAAGACAAATCACAATGGGCTGCTTAACAGAAACTCAAGGCTGGAAACAAATGCACATTTTAAGTGTGTGAGATTCACTCCCAGAACCAGTAAATAAACAGTTCTTAAACCACATGTTGTCAAAATGTCAAGGCTGACGGAAAGCAGTGGCCCAGGGCTTCAAGCTTGAACTTTATAACTGAACTGTGTGTGTGTGTGTCTCCATTGCAACATGGCCACAGGTGTCATCGTAATCATTTTAAGCAGCAGCACACACACACACACACAGATTGCATTATTTATTCAGAGAGGAGTCACATTCCTGATTTAGAACCGAAATAGATGCCACCTGAATACCTGTCTCTCACTCAAAATAGATATTTTCTCCAATTTTATGCACATATACACATCCTATCACTTGCGTGATGATGTGAGGGTTGTTTTGGGTCAGTGAACTGTGTTTCTTCCTTGCTGATTTTCACTGCATGACATTGAATGGCAACAGTGTGTGTTTTGGAAACTCCGACTGTCACTTTCTCTTATACACAGATGTTAACATGAACGGGTGAAGCAGACAAACGTGACATTACACTTTGTGAAACATGAGCAGCGCTTTGCCTAGTAAAAAATGTGTGCGCATTTGACACCGAAGGAGATGAATATCACCGTGCAACTCCGCTAAACTCCAAGTTTTACAGAGGACAAGTTTAAAGGATGCCAGGTTATATTTAGCTGCTTCCGAGTGTTTGTTTCGCAGAGTGAAGGCTGGCCTAGATAGAAATGAAGAGGAAAATATATAATGAGAAATAAAGCAATCAAGACAAGCAAAACGAAAAAAAAACAGCGGTCTGACAGATGTTTCATAGTGTGGAAAATTCACGGTGATTTCCTTTCTTGACTCTCTATGAAAGTGGACTGAATGTGATTGTGTAGTCCCATATCAGGGGCTAATCTAAACAGCCAACAAATGTTGTACCTACTAAGACTGTGTCAGCATTTATTTTTAGAATCTAAGTCTTAGAGACTATTTTTGTCTCTGCAAACCTGGACACATGCATAGAAATACTCAGCACTTTGTTTGGCCTCAGTGATATTGCAATGCCTGTGTCCTGTGCTGATGAATGTCCTTTTGAGAAGGTGCAGGGATGGGGAGAGAGAGATATAATATATTTATAGATGATATTGAATATAGCTATGTATATACCATGTGTTTTTGCTTAATGAGTAGTCTTTTAGGGGAAATGTACGGATAATATTCTCACTTGGTTGCTATTTATCACACAGACAGATAGTGAAGCAATGGGAAAAATTATATACAATAATTTAGAATTGTCATTTTTATGCATATCATTGCTTTAGATAACAAAATATCAAACCAACTGACTTTTTTTAAAGAAAGATGACAAGCAAACTTTCGTGCAAACAAAAGCATTACCATTTCAACAAAAACATAAATCAGCACAGCTGTTTATTTATTGATTTATTTATTTTAATTACTTTATTTATTTATTGTTATTTATTTATTTATTTTATTTTATTTATTTTTTTTTTTTGAGTACCAAATCAGGATATTAAGAATGATTTCTAAAGGATCATGTGACACTGAAGACTGGAGTAAACAGCTATTTTAAATTAATATATTTTTTAAAAATGTTAATAGATATAAAGGTAATAGCAACGTTTTTTATTTCACAATTCTGACTTTTATCGCAATGGTGACTTTGTATCTCATAATTCAGACTTTTCTTCTCAGAATTTTGAGTTTCTATAAAACAATTCTGAGTTTATTTCTTGTAATTATGAGAACAAAAATCTGAATTGTAAGATACAAACTCAGAATTGCAAGAAATAAAATAGAATTGTGAGATTAAAAGTCACAAATACGTTTTTCATTTACTTTTTTATTTTACTTTTTTATTCCTGTGGCAGAAATAAGCTTCCATACATGAAAGAATTCTTTTAAAAAAATAATATTAAAATAAACAAATCTTACTGAATTCTAGTGTAAATGTGTGCATAGTTTGGTATTGGTGTGTCTGTGTAAATTCAGTGGATATGAGTTATTATTTAATAGATATTTTGACATAGATGTTTGTGAGAGAATTGCTTTTTGTTTTGCTCTCTCTGGCTCCAGCATGTTGAGTAGTTGTGATGAATTTGTAGTCTGCTGGCTTCTGTCAGGAGGAGACCGCTAAAGTCTGATCCCTGATCAGGAGAGGCACACAGGGCATCAATCTCCCCCTATGCTGATGGGTCCCACTCAACTCCTACCCATAATTACCGGAGTGTTAAAGTGACGCCCTGCTCATTAGGGAACAACTTCCCCTAACATTCGTTCCTTAATAAGCAGATGCAGGTGGGGACATCATTTATATAAAATTAGACTATCAGGGAAAGTACAGCCTGTGTCATAGCCTAATGCTAGCAACAGTTTATATTACAGTTTCCATTTCATATATATTGCATGCAATTGTGTTTAATCATAACACAGCACTTTCCACACAAAGAGTACAAAATAGCACCTGAAAATGCTTTAAAAGAAGTTTTTGCCAGTTTTTGAAGTAACTGTCAGTGAAGATGTACTTCATCTTAAGAAAATGTTGATTATCAACTCAGGAGATCAAAGTAAATATTAGATGAGCAGTTTTATTTTCTTTTTAAGTGATCGTTTTTTGGTTTAAACAGACACATTTTATACGGTTTGAACTGAGCTGTTTCTTAATCTGAAGTTTGAGGCAATGTTGGTTTGAAGTTTTATATATATATATATATATATATATATATATATATATATATATATATATATATATATAATTTTTTTTTTTTTTATTAATTTATTACGTGATTAATCTTTGGCTACGTTCACATTGTCAGTTTTTGGGATTGACAACCGCATTTTCTTTACAGGTGTGAGTCTCGAAATGTCTTGTTCACACCAAAGACTATAGAATACCCAAGACATGTCACTTGTATAGTTTTCAATGGGGAAAAATGCAACGCTTAACATGGCCGCTCAATCGCAGGAAGCCCCGCCTTCTGAATAAAAGAGCCAATCACTAATCAGTAAAGTCAGCGCGTCCAAAGCCACTAGAAGGCAAGCCTGCAACCATTAGCCGAAAAAGCGTAATGGCTAAAGCTAACGCTTCCGGTCTGCCAGTACGTGGGAAAGGAGACCAGAGGCCGTTTTTTTTGAATGGGTGTCAATGGGGGAGAGGCTTCACTACGCTGAATAAACCACTTTTTAGAGTTAACGGCTCATCATTTAATAAATCGACAGCCTATCTGCTAATCTTCAACATGTTTTACACTAAACAAAACTTTTGGATTGAACTATTTTTAGAATTTACCACGAAAAAAATGCTGTTTTATTAGAGAAGTCACTGAGTTTGCGATAGGTGGGATTCAGCTTATGGCACTTCTCATTCATTTCTATGGCATCTGTAAACGGCGACTGAGTGTCGCACAACTCTGACTGAAATTCAGTGGTATCAAGGCTGTAATGTGATTGGTTACTACGGCACACGTGATCCAAGTTAGCCGTTAGGCTTTCTCCAATAGTAATTAATACAGACCCTCTCATCTCCCTATAGTAAGAAAATCTCTGGCGCGTCGCTGCAGCTGCCGTTAGAAGTCCTGGTTGCTATAGAAACAGTCAGCATTCTGAGACGCACGCTCAGGACTGCGCATGCGCACTGGCTGATCTAGCCTGAGAAATAATCTTTTTATAACGCTATTTGAGCAAAAGAAACAACATTTATGACACAGTTGTTGTCCGATTTCATTGGTGATTTCAAATATGAATTTTAATCGTAAGCTTAGTGAACAGTTTTGGAGAATTTGATATTTCCCCATACAAAGAGATAGGAGCCACACTTGGATGCCCGAGAGGCATTTCAAAGATGGCCGCCGAGTGACATGACTTGTCTTAAAGAGAGTTCACACAGCCGCTTACAGTTGTGTTTAGAATACTGTCTGTATGAACGTGCAACGGGAGTCAAGCCCGTATTCCTTACCAGTAACCATAGCGACAATGACCAAAGTAAAATCAAAGATGGCGACGTCCATAAAACTGAAAGTCTTATCACTTTCTGACACGACAAGAGTCCAATCGAGCCGCGAGTTCTTCGTCAAATCATCTTCTTCTTCTTCTTCTTTGACATTTAATGGCGGTTGGCAAACCAGCTTTGGTGCATATTCCGCCACCTACTGGAATGGAGTGTGAGGCATTGATATCAGAATAAAATGAAAAAAGAACAAAAAAAATAAAATTTTATATATATATATATATATATATATATATATATATATATATATATATATATATTCTATATATTTTCTTATATAACTTTGTTGCTTTCAAAAAAGAAACAAGAGCTTTATATCCTTTGTAAGAACTGTTAAGTATGTTCTGCAAAGTTAAAGATTCTATGCCAACAGAAATGAAATTGTTTTCCAATTGAATTTTTTCACTTTCATATGCCAAGCAATTGATTATTACATGCTCTACAGTTTCTGGAAGTCCACATTTATTGCACTGACCAGAATCATGTTTCCCTATCATTTGAAGTGATTTGTTGAGGGTAGAATGACCAATTCTCAGACGAGAAATTACTATATCTTCCTTTCTATTACTATAACTATTTCTAACTAAACCAACTTGTTTTTGTATATTGTACAGATGACGCCCTTTATTTCCTTTACCCCACCTCTCCTGCCACATATTTTTTTTTAAAATTAAACCTTTCATTTCAGATTTACCCAAAGGTATATCTAAATCAATAGCATTATGTTTAAGGGCCTGTTTGGCTATCTTGTCCACATCCTCGTTACCCTCCACACCAATATGAGCCGGCACCCATAAAAAAAACTGCTGAAAGTCTTAATTGGCAAATTCTGTACAGATTTTGTAAAATTTCTATTAATATATCTTGTCTGGAATCCGATTTCCCACTTATTAAACTATTAAGAACTGAAAATGAATCTGAGCAAATTGCTACAGCAGACAGTTTAACTTCTTCTACCCACTGTAATGCTATCAAAATAGCCACCATCTCTGCAGTATATACAGATATAGCATTAGTAATTCTTTTTCCATCTCTATACTTATAAAGAGGGATATACATAGCTGCAGCTGTTCGTCCAGTTACTGGGTCTTTGGAACCATCTGTAAATATTTGTAAATAATGGAAATATTCACTCTTAAGATGCTGTTGCACTACTATTGCTTTAGGAACTTGATTTTGTTTATCCTTTATAGTTTTAAATATCTGGAGATCCACAAAAGGCATTGAAAAAAACCAAGGTGGAGATACTGGCAATGCTACTGTAGGATTAATATTGATATTATTAACACCTATTTGCTGAGTTTGTTGTTCTACTATCCATCCAAAACTTTTCACCTGTGATTGTTCATATTCCCAGCAACTTCCCAAAACATTTTTAACTGGATGATTTGAAAAATGACCTTTAATATTTGCCCAGTATACCAGTCTTAGCTGGAGCTCACGTAAATCTAAAGGCATTTCTCCCATCTCTACCTGCAGTGATGTTACAGGAGAAGATCTAACAGCTCCACAGCAAATCCTAAGGGCTTGACTTTTAATTGTGTCAGTTTTTATTAGCAAAGCGTTTGACACTGATCCATAAATTATCCTACCGTAATCAATCGATGATCTAATTAGTGCGCAATATATTCTCTTTAGTGAATGTCTTGTGGCACCCCAATCCAGTCCTGCCAAACATCTCAGTACATTAACTCCTTTCTTACATTTATTTATTACCTTTTGAATATGTGTTCCAAATGTTAACTTTGAGTCCATCCATACTCCCAAATATCTAATAATAGATACTTGCTCCAAAATTTGCTCATACAACTTTAATTTTACTTCAGGAGTTTTCTTCTTTTTTGAGAAACAAATTACCAGAGTCTTTGCTACTGAAAGACGAAAGCCCCACTGGTTAGTCCAGCTTTCAACAATACCTATTGCTTTCTGCATTTTTTTCTCTAAATATCTTAGATTTCTTCCTCTTATCCATAAGGCTCCGCCATCAGCATACAATGACCTTAAAATGTACCGGACTACAAACGCTACCTTGAGGAGTTCCGTTGTCTATTATGTAGGTATCAGAGTAATCTTTACCTACTCTTACCTGTATTTTCCGTTCTTTTAGGAAATCCTTAATCCAATTAAACAACTTCCCATTAATGCCCATTTGATTTAATTTTATTAACAGTCCTTCCTCCCATACCATGTCATAAGCTTTCTCGATATCAAAGAATACTCCTAGGACCATTTCTTTTTTCACTTGAGCTTTCCTAATTTCATTTTCTAAGCAAATTACTGCATCTGTGGTACTGCGTCCTTTTCTGAACCATATAATAGAAACATATAATAGACGAGACATAACCATTCTTTCCATTATTTTACACAGGTTAGATGTTAAAGCTATTGGTCTATAATTTGTTGGAACAGTATGATCTTTCCCAGGTTTAGCTATTGGCACCACTTTACCTAATTTCCATGAGCTAAGAAGTCTCCCTTGCCTCCAAATTTCATTATAAAGTCTTAAAATAACATTTAATCCGATATCTGAAAGATGTTTAATCATTTCATAACATACTTCATCTTTTCCCGGTGACGTATGTTTAATTCCTTCCAAGGCCTGCTTGAGTTCATATAATGTGAAAACAGCATCCATAGTGCCTTCTGATAATCCTTTTTGAGCTAAAATTTCTTGATTATCTCTTACACTTTTCTCTCTTAATTCCCTCATATCATCTGATATATTGCTATTGCTATGCACCTTTACAAATGCTTCTGCCAACACCTCGGCTTTTTCTTTATTACTAATAATTTGATTATTTCCACTTATTAAAACAGGAATTATATTAGATTTTTGTATTCTCCCCATTTTCCTTATCATTCCCCATATCTCGCTAATATCTATATTTTTACCTATTTTTTTTCACAGTATTCTTTCCAGTAATTTCTTTTAGCTGCACATATTACTTTCCTTACTACAGCCTGTGCTCTTTTATACAATATCAAAACATCAAATGAATATGATTTCCTTACTTTCTTTAAAAACCTATTCCTTATTTTAATTACCTCACTACACTCAACCGTTCACCAAGGTACATTTTTCTTCTCTATTCTCCCTACACTTTTTCCTGTTACTTTCCCTGCAACTTTACAAAGACTTTCACAGATTTTATTGTTACATTGCTCTACATCTTTTATTGTGCAACATAAGTTAAGTAAAAACTGTTCACATTCTTCTTGAAATATGTCCCAATCCGCTGACTTAAATTTCTATCTAGGGATCATTCCGATTTCTGTTTTAGATACTTCTAATCCAATTTTACAATTAATAGGAAAATGATCATACCCATCATGTTTTGATTAATTATTTTCCACATACTTATTTTAGCTAGATTTTCTGACATAATTGTTAAATCTAAAACTGAATATTTCATTTTGGATACATCCAACCTAGTAGCACTTCCATCATTTATACATACCAAATTATTTGTTTCCAAAAATTCCTCCACTTCTCTTCCGTTATAATCTGTTTGTATGCTACCCCATTATGTATTATGTGCATTAAAATCTCCACATCACACCTGATTAGACTTATGTTGTCCCCCTATTTTAGTCAAAGTTTCATTATTTAGTCTTTTACAGGGATTATATAAATTTATACACTCCACCACCCGTACCAATTTCCCTATCCCTTCTAACTACTGAGTATCCTTTTAACACAAAGTTTAAATGTGGCTTAAGCCATGACACTTGAATACAAATTACACGAGGTTTATCACTAATATCTGCTATGTATTTCTTAAATTTTTGACCATTTGAAATCAAACTTCTAGCATTCCATTGAAGAATTACTAACACCATTAAGATCCACCACATGTTGTCTGAGAATTTGTTACCTTTACCTTTAATTACTCATTTACTTGATCCGTTGCCATCTTTGATTTTACTTTGGTTACTGTCGCTATGGTTACTGGAAAGGAATACGGGCTTGACTCCCGTTGCACGTTCATACAGACAGTATTCTAAACACAACTGTAAGCTGCTTTGTGAACGAGACATTTCGAGACTCACACCTGTAAACAAAATGCGGTTGTCAATCCCAAAAACTGACAGTGTGAACGTAGCCTAACCGTATTAAGGACTCAAATACAGGACTGACAACCGTATTCTGCTGCTGTGTGAACGTGGCCTTTCTTAACTTGATTAATGGTTGATTAGCTGAGAAAATGTAACTATTTTATTTTTGTCTTCTTCCCTTAATGTATAATGGGTCCAAATGATATCACTTCCTATTACCAGAATTTTTAAGAAAGATTGCACTTTTTGTAACAAGGGAAATCATATTGTAACAAGGCTACAAGCAATATGTGGGCACACAGCTTTTTGGTAATTAAAATTAGTAATTAGTTCAGCAAGTTAAAGTGTCCAATAACAAGGTGTTTACTAAGATAAAGTGTGTAGTATTGAGCTGGTTGTGTTATGTAAAGGAAATCTGCTTTTATGTTTTCATTAGCCTACTGATATGAATGGAGTCTACATCAAATGTGAAAGTACATTGATTATAAGCATTTTTTTTTAAATACTGTTAATGTCTTTGTGTATTTTTTTTTTTTTTTTTTTTTTTTTTTAATGTGGGAAAAATTCTTAGTGCACTTTTAATTTTAAAAATAATTCTGGCTCTCTCATCTTCATGTGTGTTCAGTAGAACTACATGATCCTTCAAAAATCATTCTAATATGCTGATTTAGTGCTCAATTGTTGTCATTTATTATTGGTACTTAATTGTTAGTAATCAGTTAGTAAACAGTTTTGCTTCTTATTATTTTTGTGGAAATCATAAGACATTTTTTCAGGATTTTTTTGATGAAAAAAAAATTATTTGACATAGAATTTTTTGTAATGTTATATATTTATTTACTGTCACTTTTGATCAAATGAATACGTCCTTACTGAAAAGTTTATATATATATATATATTTTATTTTATTTATCCCAAACTTTTGAATGGTAGAAAAGCATGGTGTCTGCAACACTGAGGATAAGAAATGTTTCTTGAGCAGTAAATCAGCATATTAGAATCATTTCTGAAGGATCATGTGACACTGAAGACTGGAGTAATGATGCTGAAAATTCAGCTTTGTTATTGCAAGGGGGGAAGAAAATTTAATCAGAATAATATTTCACAATATTACTATTTTTACTGTATTTTCAATTAAATAAATCCAGCCTTTCTAAGCATAAAATACATTAAAATCAAAAACATTTAAAAAAATCTTATTTATTCCAAATTTTTGACTGGTAGTGCATTTTGTGGGCATTTCTTCCTACGGTATAAATAAGCCATGTTGTAGCTGTTCATCTTTGCATTCATTTTATTCCTGACTGTTTATTTCAGCTGAAGAATCAGCCATATCCTGACCGCATTGTCCATATGTCCCACCCCATGAGCGATGGTGGCGGAACGCTTTTCAGGGACAGACGAGCTAGGCTGACAGCAGCAGACTGAAGCTGCCCTCCCAGGATGCAGTTCTGCAGTGGGGGGTCGGATGGAGCGTGTGTGTGCGTCTATGCTGGTGTGCGGTGTCATAAGGAGCCAACGTCTGATCCTCTGAGCCCAAAACTCTCAGCCCAAACTCACTACTCACAGTCAGATTTCTCTGCTTCACGCTGCCAACTTACACTTTAGGGAAATCTAAACTTTGAGTTGAAGTCCCAAAAACTCTTATTGAAACAGTGTGGCCTCTCCAGTGGCTGCCACTTTGAGTGCCACAGGGCCTTGTTTTCAATTTCACATAATTGTCTGAACTGCGGTGTCAACACTGGCCCAGAGTAAAGTTTTTATAGGTTTAACTGTTTTGTTTAGTTGCTGGTTAGCTTGTCTGGAGTGTTGCAGCTTTAAGCAATAGCTGTCTTTTCAATGTCACCTGGCAATGATTTAGAGAGTCTACTGAATTACCATCCCTTGCAAAATAAAAATGTCCATGGTAAGCGCAGTTTCAAACCAATAATAAAGACAATTATTGTTCCAAACTTAAAATCATAATACGTTAAAGGGATAGTTCTCCCAAAATGAAATTGACTAAAAATGTACTCACCCTCAGGCCATCCGAGATGTAGATGAGTTTGTTTATTCATCCAAACATATTTGGAGAAATGTAGCATTACATCAATTGCTCACCAATGGATCCTCTGCAGTGAATGGGTGCCGTTAGAATGAGAGTCCAAACAGCTGATGAAAACATTACAATAATCCATAAGTAATCCACACCACTCCAGTCCATCAGTTAATGACTTGTGAAGTGAGAAGCTGCATGCTTGTAACGCATGTTAAATGCAAACCATTGCTTCTGAATATGAATCAGGTGAGAAATATGCACAGATCAAGCACTGTTTACAAGCAAAAACGGTTTAAAACAGTTCCAAACAAATATGTAGGTGGATTTTGATGAGTATTTTGTCTGAAAATTATGGTTACCATGCTATATTTTTGTAATTCTTCCGAAATATGGTATACATTGATATTAAAATTCTGGCCTATAATTATTATGGCTGATAACTGAAAAATGGTCGATATTAAAATACAGTACAATTTAAAAAAAATTATAATCTATTTTGTGTGTGTGTGTGTGTGTGTGTGTGTATTGTTTTTTATAAGTTTTAAATATGTATTTTTTAGGCATCACCACAATGTAATGTACAGTCAAACCAAAAATTATTCAGACACCAGATGTAATTTTTGATATTTTTTTACTAGTGGGTGCAGGACACTGTAGTTCATTTATGTAAGTGAGGATAGCAAAATAAAGTAAACTGTGACATATTATACCCAAAGCATTCTTCATACAGTGGACTACAAATAAAATTGATAAAAAATTTGGGACCAAAAATTTGATTTGACACTTTGACCTGACCATGTTTTGTTACATATCTTTCTATCAAAGTTATCTGACATTATCAAGATGAATTTGTTCTGACACAGTTCAACTCTTGAGTTCTTGTCATATTTTATTATCATTTTCTAAACTATAGCGAATAAACTATATGAGAAATGTTGAAGGTGTCTGAATAAATTTTGGTTTGACTTTGATTACATTCAAGTGTTATTAAATTATTAGTGTTTTTAAAGATGAGCATGCAAATGGCATCAGCTGATGCCATTAAATAAAAAAAATATCTAATAATGATCGATATTAACCTTGGTGCAAGATATCCCTATAATGACTACCTGAATTATTGTATTGTTGGCCTTTTTGCTGCTTATTTTCATACTAGTAGGTACTGTAGAGAGAAGTGGGCATAATTTAAATTTCATTGCACACATGACCACTAACTGCTAGGCCACAGCTCTGAATAGACTACCTAATTAAAATAAGTAGCTATGGCTTTGCTTCCTATTACATTTCTTCACATTTGCAGGAAACACTAATGTTAGCATGGGTCAGCAGCCGGGCTCAGTCCACATCCAGTCGATTGGAATAACTGCCCCTACATGTCCATGTTACTGCATTCCAGCGGAGAGGATGCAGCAGCCATGCGCTATTGTTTTAGCAGAGGGTTTCGTAGCATAACATTAGACAGGCTCAGAGAGGCCTGACATTTAGCAATGACTGTGACTAATGAGATAAATTGTTGCAGCAGCAGAAAGGTTGTAAATCAACCTGTCACCAGCATTAAAGGGATTTGTGTTTGCCCCAACCTAGATCCTCAACATTATTAGCAAATATTCACTTTCATTTTATTCCAATTCACATAACCAGAATGGCTTATGTTATACAAAAGAAAGTTTAGTTCCGGTTTGGATCCTTCACGTAAAATGATGCACGTCATTGAGTGGCATGCTAAATTAGCTCTTTAGTACCTTGGTTTAAAATTCATGTAGTTCTTTAATATATACCATATTTAAATATTGAATAATGACCATATCTACGTTCTATACTATTTACATAGTACTCTAAAATACTTTAAAGAATACCATACTTCCATGGTAGGTTGCATGTCTAAAAACTTATGGTTTGACAACATACCTTTTTCCTTTTCTTTTTTTTTTGTTTTTCTTCTTTCTTTTTAGTCTTCCACAAACAACCATTCAAAACTTTGGGATTGGTAATGTTTTTTAAATAAGTCTCTTATGCTCACCAAGGCTGAATTTATTTGATCAAATTACAGTAAAACAGCAATATTGTGAAATATTTTTACAATTTAAAATAATTGTTTTTTGATTTTATATATTTTAAAATGCACTTTATTCCTCTGATGACAAAGCTGAATTTTCAAAAGCCATTATTCCAGTCTTCATTGTCACATGATCCTTCAGAAATCATTCTAATGCTGATTTGGTGCTCAATAAACATTTCTTCTTATTATTATTATTATTATTATAAAAAGGGTTAAAAATTATTGTTGAAAACAGTTGTGCTACTTAATATTTTTGTGGAAAGCATGATACATTTTTTATTATTATTCAGGATTCTTTGATAAGTAGAAAGTTAAAAAGAACAGCATTTATGTGAAATAGAAGTATTTGTAATATTTTAAATGGCTTACTGTTGCATTTGTTCAGTTTAATGCATCCTTGCTGAATAAAAGTGTTAATTTTTTTCTTTTTCAAAAAATAAATAAATATTTTAAAAAGGTATTACTCTAGGAAATGCATCAATATAGGAGTGAAAACTCTGTCTGTCAAGCCATTGCATGGTCTTAAAGATGCAAGGGTCTAAAAAGGCCCTTATTTTCAATCTGAATGACTGGAAAAGAGGGTTACAAGTGTACCTGAAGCAATTGTGGCAAAGAAGGTAGTTAACCTGGAAGTACACTGACCGCCTCAGAGCTCAGCCTAGCCTTCACAGTGGAGCAGGGGCCAAACAGAGTGTGAAGGGAAGGAGGAATGAGGAGCAGAGGAAGAAAGCATGACTGTCAGACAGGACATGGTTAGTTAGACAATGTCTGTACATACAGGGAAGGAAAACAAGCTCAAGGCCAGTATGCAGTGGTGGAGACGAGGGCCTCTCTTGGAGCTGAGTTGGAGGACTCAAAGATAGATGGCCTGTTTTCTCTGGAGGATTTGGACTGTGTGTTCTGGCCGGCTTTCACGCTGCAATCAGCCTGCTGGGAGGGAAAAACAACATTTTTTTTCCATAGTCCATGTTTATTGTTTACACTTCAGCATATACAATGTGTGAGATGACAAAAAGCAGTAATAGGAAAAAAGATGGGAGATTTGTCTTCTCTAAGGACAGGTAACATCATTGAGTTTGTTGTGAGAAGCCAAAAGCTCTTGACATGCTAATAGGGTGTCACTTGCTATATCTCCAAATGAAGCCTTTAAGCAAGAAAGTTGAAGTTTTCCTGTTTGGTAATGACTTCAGTGAGCATAATAACAAGAATACAGGCTGTGCTCTTTTAAATTGTCATTGCCAAGGTGCGAGGAACTTCACACACACACAGGCAGAGCTATTTTTCCTACGGCTTGACAGCTCACGCCATAAACATTTCACAAACAACCTGCCATCTACAAATCAGTTAGCGGCGAACAGATAAAAATCCACCACCAAAGTTTGTGCATGTCATATTCTTCCAATCAAAGCCCACAGGTCAGAAAGAAAAGAGGGGGGAGAAAGCTTGTGCTGCTGTTTTCCACTAAACATTGATTTAAAAAGAGCTGGCGCTTATCCCAGCCTATCTCTCAAATGGCATTAATGGCCTATCTCTCTCTTTTATTGTTTTCCAGGAATCTCCTCAGGGATGGTTTGCACCTTACATCAGCACACATTCCTCAGTCCTGCATGCCACCCCTAAACAATAACTCAACCAAATTAGCATATCAAGAGAGCGGTGCGGAGCCAGGAAATTTGGGTCATGTTTCATGGGACCGTGCACATTCGGTGTTTTTCACAGTCCCACCCTTTGTACTCACATTTCTGGCCCTCGAAAGTCAGATTAAATCGAGATTGCTTTTATTAACTCACAGAACGCTTTGGCTTACGTTTGTACGCCGTAGTAATGTGGGTTTGAGGAAATGTTCCCATGGACATAGAGGCTAAAAATATCATTAGTCATCAGTTCACAGGCTAGATTTCCTCTCATTAGCTCATTTGGACAGCTAATGTCCTATTTGCATTAGGCTTATTTTTCTCAGCTGATGCTCTCCTGGCAAGTGCCAGAGGAGATAATCGTGTCTCTATCAGTCTGTGTCAAATAAGCAATGCCTGATGTCATCTAAAAGTCCTAAGAGATCAGAATACACAAAAGTTTAAGGAAGTTCACCCACAAATGAAAATGTGCTGAAGATTTACTCAGGCCATCCAAGATGTAGTTGAGTTTGTTTCTTTATCTGAACAGATTTAGCAAATGTAGCATTACATCACTTGCTCATTGATGGATCCTCTGCAGTGAATGGGTGCCGTCAGAATGAGAGTCCAAATAGCTGATAAAAACATCACAAGTAATCCACACGACTCCAGTCCACCAATTAACATCTTGTGAAGTGAAAAGCTGCATGTTTCTAGGAAACAAATCCATCATGAAGATGAAGTTTTTTTTAACTTCAGACTGTTGCTTCCCATTAGAATACGAGTCCTCTATCCATAATGTTGCTTGAAAAGGTCATCTAGTCTGAATCAGGCGAGAAATATGTACTGTAAGTTTAAGCAAAAGAAAAATAGTCCAAATCAGTTCTAAACAAATATGTTGGTGGATTTTGATGTAAGAGGACAACAAGGAAGGATTTTTTTTTTTTTTTTTGTTTTGTTTTTTTTTCCACTGGAGGAAGTGTCTTTGACCGGAAACAACGGTTTAAAGCTAAAATATCTTACCTTTCTTACAAACACACAGCTTTTCGATTTTCAAGGCATTAATTAATGGACTGGAGTCATGTGGATTATTGTGATGTTTTTATCAGCTGTTTGGACTCTCATTCTGACGACACCCATTCACTACAGAGGATCCGTTGGTGAGCAAGTGATGTAATGCTAAATTTCTCAAAATCTGTTCCTGTGAAGAAACAAACTCACCTACGTGCACATCTTGGACAGCCTGAGGGTGAGTAAATTGTCAGCAAATTTTCACTTTTGGATGAACTATTCCTTTAAAGTCTTCCTACAGTTTAAGATGCAACGTAATTGATAGAAAGCCAAGCAGCCATTCTACCTCAGGCCCTCGCTTTATGTTTGACAGAAACATCACAGCTTGTCCCCATGTGACCCTGCTTGGAATTGTGGGTAGGAAAAGTCTCTTTAGGTAGAATGGGCTGGAATCATGCAGGTGTTTTGCTTTGATGCACAAACTTGGCAGTGCATTTAAGAGAATACTGCAGTATAAACTTCTTGTTCTTTTTCTCCATCAAACTTTGTTGAAAGGTGCTCGCCGGCTGTGCAATTATCCACTGACCAGCTCAACACAAAAAGCGACTGCGGTTCATTCAGACGTCCCTTTTGTCTTGAATTAGGCAGCTAATTATAAACCGAACAAGCGTATTAATTGATGCGGGTCACTAGAAAGGGCCAGTCCAAGTAATTACAAGAAGCAAAATAAAATAAAAAAAACACACAGACTCACTCTGGCTTTCAAGTAAAATATTTTGTGTCCTTCAGTTTTAGGCAGGAATTCTGTTGCCTGGGAGAAACATATGTTGGTGTGAGAGAAGCTTTAATTTTTCACATGTCCTAGTTTCTGTTGCTCTCTGGGGAGGACAGACCCACTGAACACAGACAGAACTGGGGATTGGTGTCTGTCCAAAAGTGCTTACAGTGAAGAAACAACTATCTAACCGATGGGGCGATCCTGAATTTTTCACAGACAATGTCACACAGATAAAGCTCAGTGAACCGGGTCTCAGTGGCAACAATGACATTCGTGTTTAACAAATGCATGTATCTAACCTTTGCTATGTCATGTGAGTCCACACTGATTTGAACTACTGTACTAGAGTTAGCATTTACTTTATACCTACAATTCATTATAAACTCAAATCTGCGTAAAAAGTCGCTTAAGAGAATGTTTTAAATAAAATATGCATATTTTGACATCACACCATATGCAGGGCAAGAAAAAAGGCACTTTCTTGTCAATGCCCAATTTTACCTATGTATGTATATATGTATGTATTTATTCATTCATTCATTCATTCTACTAATATTATACTAAAATACTATTACACCAAATATTAAATGTATTTGTGGGAGGAAAAAATAATTTCATTTTCTTTATTTTTTTATTTTATTTTTATTTATTTTTATTTTTTTGCATTGCAGTGACCAGTCATTTCTTATTAGTAGATCTGTTAAAAGGAATTAGACTGTAATTTTTAAGTAAGGTTAAATAACTTTTTTAAAAAAGTGTATGTAATTTTAGAAAATGATCAATTAACTTTTTTTTTATGTGCATACTTAAATGTGTCTTTTTAAACTTCTAACACCACCAAATGGAATTGGAAAGTAATGACTCTTTTCAAACAGGTTTCCCAAATTCTCCCCCAGACTATGAGGTTCAGCCAGTGTTTCTAGGTCACAGAGCCACACTATTTAGACTTTTATTGGGAATCAACCTACAAATGGCTTACTTAATGTCTCTGCATATTAAACTGGGAGAAGAACAAGTTTTTAATATTGAAAAAATTACCTCATCTTTGTTTTCTAGGCTGAACACCCACATAAGCGTTTAAATATTTGCATGCTTTCAATTTTTACTCATTTGGCTGGTAACTTAAATGTGTTTACTTGATTGGACCCAGGAAGACTTTTGGATCCGAATTAATGGTAATTGGGTTTATTTGATTGGACCCAGGAAGACTTTTGGATCCGAATTAATGGTAATTACTGGCTCATTTTATGAGAATCTACTTAATGAGCAGATTTCCAGGAACAAATGGCGCTCATAAAAGAGCTGGACAGCTGTATATCAGCGACAGCCTCCAGTCTGGCCACAGTGGTTCTTTGATGTGCTCTAGGCCGCCTCTGCTTTTTTTCTTAGCACCATCAGGAGGGTGTAAATGATTTGAAGTGCTGTAGTATGTTGCACTTGATTCCTGCTGATCCTGTTCTTAAGTCGTTATTAAACTCTTCTACCTCTCAGCCCCTGTATAACAGCTTGTTCTCTCTAGTTGTCTCTGCCCCCCTCTCTCCATTACCCACTAGGTTAATTAAGTGAGTAATTCAGCTTGGAGTTCCTCTGGGCTTTCAGAGCAGGTAGGGAAAATTGACTTGAGCCTTTTATTTCAAGAAACCTGGCGAGAGCCGCGTGCATCAATAACAGCCTGAAGCCTCTTGGCGAGCCGCTTTTACATCCCACAAACAAGAGCAGCTTTGTGGCCCTTAATGACCTCACAATTTCAGCAGTTTAAGGTTTTCATGTGCTTACCAGCAACTTTTTTTTTTTTTTACTCATGTTGAGTTGTCTCAGCATAATCAAAAATGTCGATGAAAGCAGATCAATTGTGTTTTTTAAACTTTAAAACCTATTATAATTAATTGTAGTTAAACTACTAAGCTACCTTCTTTAAAAACTTTTTTTTAAAAATAAGCAATATTTTTAAAAAGATCAATATATTGTTTTAAGTAGACTATTTTAACCAAACTATTAAGCAAAAATTTTGAGTACGATTTTTATAGAGAAGGTCAAATTGACCCTAACTGGATTCAATACAATTCACCAGAAATCACACTATTAAAAAATAAATAAATGAAAATAGCAATAATAATCAATCATCATCATCTATTTTTGTTTTTACTATTTATGAATAGCACTTTAAGTATTTTTTTTTTATGTTAAGTTATTTAACAATGTCAAAAACATAGTGATGAACAGCAAATATATAAGTAGAGAGAGATTTGTATTTATTTTTTCATTTAATTATGTATGCATTCATGCTGCAAACAAGACATTGAAAATGCTCTGTAAGGACTTCATTTGAACCCTCATTTGAATCTGTTCATTTCCATCCAGTCCAAACACACTAACTTGAATGAACTTCTCAACATTTAATATGAGAGAGTGAACCGTTTAAGGGAGCATGTTTGATTTCTGCTCCAATTCACTTTGCTGCAAAGCTGTTTGCACAATGCAATATGAAAAAAATAAAAAACAGATGATGTATTTTTCTCTTTGTTTTAGAACAGAAAAATCAGTTTTGAACACATCTGAGCTACTTAAAAATGCCGTGAAGTTGGTTAGTGTTACTACTTTTAGTTCTATTTAGAAATGCAGATCATTTCTATGCAACATCATATTGTTTTTTGAGAATGTTTTTCTTGTAAGTTACATTATTTATTTGCATTGTGCTGGTCTAACTTTTTCCACAAAATTCCATATTGGCATTGTGACAGTTGCTCCTGTCGCATCCGTTTTCCTGCCTCGCTGTTCTTCGGCGCAGGAGAAGGTCACGGGAGGTACATGCAGATGCTGAACCGGTCCCGCGAGAGAGCGGTGTTCTCTGGATCCTGCTGCCTGTTCGGCAAACAGCAGTCAAGCATGTCTAACAGGAACAGGGACTCGACGCTGTGACATAGCCCACTTTATTCAGAGTACACATGCACACGAGAGAGAAAATGTAGCTGATCATCTCTAAAAGGACAGGTGTTCTGCAATGATCCACAAGAGACTTTGATTGTTGTGTGAATTGGTGTGACAGGTGTTCTACTGTAACGTCTAAATATGCGCCAAAACAAAGCTGGTGAGAAAAGTTAAAAAGCTCTTTGAAGGGAGTTCTCACATAAAAATGATGAAACTATCATCATTTACTGACTCTAATTGTGTGCCTGCATGATTTTTCAAATTATAACGTTTTATTCAAATCACTCTGGTGAATCAAAATCACCAGTATGGTCATCAAAATATCTATGGAAGCTTGTTTCCACCATGGGATGACAATCAATCAATAAAACTTTATATCTCACAATTCTGACCTTTTTTTTTTTTTTTTACTTTTTTTTTCTCAAAATTCCGAAATTAACTTGCAATTGCAAGTTATAAAAAGTAAATCAGGTTTTTTTTTTAATTTTATGGCGGAACTGTTGGATGTAAACTCACAATTCAGAAAAAAAAGTCTGAGTTGTTAAATGTAAACTCAGAATTTAAGGAAAAAGTCTGAATTGCGACATATAAATGCAGAATTGCAAGATGTAAAATTGGAATTGCCAGTAAAACATATCACATTTCTGACTTTTTTTTTCTCAAAATTCTGAGTTTATGTCTCGCTATTCAGAGAAAACAATGAAAAATGTCTGAATTGTGAGATATAAACTCAGAATTGTGAGATGTTAACGTCTCGGTTACGTATGTAACCCTCGTTCCCTGAAGGAGGGAACGGAGACGTCACGTCGGATGACCGACGAAATTGGGATCTCGCCAGAGAGACCAATCCACTTCGAGTGTAACTAAACGAGCCAATGGACATTGGCATGCGATTATTGCATCCAGCTGCCGCTGATCACAGCGTGAGCATAAGAGGCAGCTGATGCACCGCATCAATTATGTTTTCGCTGAGGAGCCGAGCCGGCGACCCGGCAGCTCAGCGGTGGTACAGCGACTGTGGCGACGGGACGTGACGTCTCCGTTCCCTCCTTCAGGGAACGAGGGTTACATACGTAACCGAGACGTTCCCCTTTCAGTCGGTCACTCCGAGTCACGTCGGATGACCGACGAAATTGGGATCCCTACCAAAGCGCCACAGGAGCTGCCCCTTCCAGTGCCCTGTGTAGGGCTCCTGACCCTTCCTATAAGGCAGACGATAGGACCGGGCTCTACACAGAGAAGGTCAACTACTGGTGTTCCTTGAACAACCCAAACAGTAGGACTAGGATAACACTGGGAAGCGTGCCCTTCCACTTGGAAGAGGCACACTGCGGAGTCACCTCCTCCCAGAGGGGGTTAAGTGACATTCAAACATGTGAAGTAACCCCGAAGGGCCCTATTGCACATGGAAGTCTCTGAGATGGCTCAGGCTGCATCTTTAGAGATGGCAGAACGTGGTTCGCCAGGGGAAACATGGCTCTAATAAGAATACCGTGGAATACACATATGGGATCCCGACAGGGTCTCTCATATGGGCACTAGCCTCGCACCAGATTTCAAGAATTCATTGGCTGAAGGCCTGGCGCCGGACGCCCCGCCGCGTCTGGACGCCGGAGTGCTGGAGGACTCAACAGGGTTTGCCTGGTTAAGGAACTCTCTGGAGAATTAGGCGTAAGGACGCCGCAAGCCGACTCTGAGCCGGCCCTCTCAGTGCCACTACCCGTTTGAGGTGAGAACACAGGAGGAAACCGGTTCGACACGTAGGCTATAAAACCTAGCGAACGTGTTGGGAGTCGCCCAACCCGCAGCTCTACAGATGTCTGCTAGCGAGGCACCACGAGCCAGCGCCCAGGACGATGCGACACCCCTAGTGGAGTGAGCACGCAACCTGAGTGGGCAGGGCACACCTTGTGCTTCGTAGGCCAAGGTGATGGCATCCACTATCCAGTGGGCCATCCTCTGCTTGGAGACAGCCTTCCCCTTCTGCTGTCCTCCGTAACAGACAAAGAGCTGTTCTGAGGTCCTGAAGCTCTGAGTTCTATCCACGTACTGACGCAGTGCGCGTACAGGACAGAGCAAAGCTAGGGCTGGGTCTGCCTCCTCCAGGGGCAGCGCTTGCAGGCTCACTACCTGGTCCCTGAAGGGCGTGGTAGGAACCTTGGGCACATAGCCGGGCCGGGGCCTCAGTGTTGCACTGGAGTCAGCCGGCCCAAACTCAAGGCACGACTCGTCGACCGAAAATGCCTGCAGGTCCCCCACCCTCTTGATTGAGGCCAATGCAGTCAGGAGTAGGGTTTTCATAGAAAGAAACTTCAACTCGACTGACTGCAACGGCTCAAAGGGGGCAGTTTGTAGGGCTCTTAGCACCAAGCCAAATCCCAAGAGGGAAGGGAGGGAGGCCTCGGAGGATTTAACCTCCTGGCCCCCCTAAGAAACCTGACGACCAGATCGTGCTTCCCCACCGACCTCGCCTCTATGGGGTCGTGGTGGGCAGAAATAGCAGCAACATATACCTTAAGGGTGGAGGGGAACAGCCTACGCTCCAACCCTTGTTGCAAAAAGGAAAGCACGGCTCTGATCGAACATCTCCGGGGGTCCTCCTGGTAAGAGGAACACCATTCGACGAACAGGTTCCACTTCAGCGCATAGGCCCGTCTTGTGGACGGTGCTCGTGCTGAAGCGATAGTGAGCGCTACCTCCTGGGGCAGGTCACCTAGAACCTCCGCGTCCCGTCCAGGGACCACACATGAAGTTTCCACAAGTCTGGACGTGGGTGCCAGAGGGTGCCCCGTCTCTGAGAAAGCAGATCCTTCCTCAGAGGAATCGGCCAGGGAGGGGCTGTCGCGAGGAGCATGAGTTCCGGGAACCAGGTCCTGTTGGGCCAATATGGAGCCACTAACAGGACCTGCTCCTCGTCCTCCCTGATCTTGCACAATGTCTGTGCTAGCAGGCTCACTGGGGGAAACGCATACTTGCGCAAGCCCTGGGGCCAGCTGTGTGCCAGTGCATCCGTGCCGAGCGTTGCCTCGGACAGGGAGTAGAACCACTGGCAGTGGGTGGTTTCTGGAGATGCAAACAGGTCTACCTGAGCAACTCCGAACCGACTCCAAATCAGCTGGACCGCCTGGGGATGGAGTCTCCACTCCCCAGGAAGTGCCGCTCGAGACAGCTCGTCGGCCGCCTGATTGAACACTCCTGGGATGTGGATGGCACGAAGGGACCTCAGATGCTTCTGACTCCAGAGGAGGAGGTGGCGGGCGAGTTGCGACATGCGACGGGAGCGCAAACCGCCTTGCCGGTTGATATAGGCAACGGTCGCAGTGTTGTCCGTACGGACCAGAACGTCCCTGCCCCGAAGGCGCCCTCTGAGGCGGCACAGGGCAAGGCGTACTGCCAGCAACTCGAGGCAATTGATATGCCAACACAGAAGGGGGCCCGTCCAAACCCCTGATACTGCGTGCCCGTTGTACGTGGCACCCCAGCCGGTGGTCGAGGCATCCGTGAATACCACAGCATGCCTGGATACCTGCTCCAGGGGCACTCCTGCCCGAAGGAACGAAGGATCTGACCACGGGCTGAAGGTCTTGCGGCAGGCCGGTGTAATCTGAACCCGGTGAGTACCGCGTTTCCACGCCCACCTCGGGATTCGACCATGGAGCCAGTGCTGAAGCGGTCTCATATGGAGCAGACCGAGCGGAACTATGGCCGCAGCTGCAGCCATATGCCCCAGGAGCCTCTGAAAGAGTTTCAGTGGGACCGCTGTCCTGCCTGATAAAGTCTTGAGGCAGTTCAGCACCGACTGAGCACGTTCCTGGGTGAGGCGTGCTGTCTGGTTGACCGAATCCAACTCCATGCCGAGAAAAGAGATCCTCTGCACTGGCACGAGTTGCTCTTTTCCCAATTGACCCGAAGGCCCAACTGGCTGAGGTGCCTGAGCACCAGGTCCCTGTGTGCGCACAACAGCTCTCGAGACTGTGCAAGTATGAGCCAGTCGTAGAGGTAGTTGAGAATGCGCACACCCCGTTCTCTCAAGGGAACAAGGGGCCGCCTCTGCGACTTTGGTGAAGACACGAGGCGAAAAGGGACAGCCCGAAGGGCAGGACCTTGTACTGATATGCCCGACCGTCGAACGCGAATCGCAGGAATGGCCTGTGTCGCGGGAGAATCGAAACATGAAAGTACGCGTCCTTCAGGTCGATTGCTGCAAACCAATCTAGGGGACGGACGCATCCAAAAATGCGTTTCTGCGTCAACATCTTGACCGGCATCTTGTGAAGTGCACGGTTCAAAACTCGCAGATCCAAGATCGGTCGTAACCCACCGCTTTTCTTGGGCACAATGAAGTAAGGGCTGTAAAACCCCGACCTCATATCGGCTGGAGGGACCGGCTCTATTGCATCCTTCGCCAGTAGGACTGCAATCTCCGCGAGCAAGACAGGGGCATCGACGGCTTTGACTGAAGTGAACCGGATGCCCCTGAACTTGGGGGGGACGCCGGGCGAACTGAATCGCATAGCCGAGTCTGATGGTCCGCAGGAGCCACCGGGACGGGCTGGGGAGCGCTAACCAGGCTCCGAGAGACCGCACCAGCGGGCCCAACGGGCCCACCGACATGCCCGCGGTGGGGCAGCGAGGTGGAACACAGGGACCGGCCCCAGGGCCTGTGACGGCCTGGCCTGTGACGGCAGGGGGCGGGGTCTGGGTGTGTAGTGTAGCACTCACCTGATTTCTCCTCGCGTGGGAGGAGACACAGGAACCCGGCTTGAGGCTTGTGACAGCCCGGCGTTTGACGACTTGAAGCGGGGACTGGAGTGCTACTGCCCTTACCTGGTTCCACGAATGGGCAGGAGGGGTGCTCTTGGGCACCACCCGCTGCCTGCTGGCGAGAGAGGAGGAGGGAAGCGATCCTGTGATGCACGGATCACCACTCTCCTCCTCTTGAGACCCGGAGATTGAGGAGACCGCTCTTTACTGATGTTTTGGGTACCGCTGGCTGCTGGGCCAGAGGCGGAACAAAATGAACAAAAGATACTCCACCCGGCCCTCCTCCGGGGGAGGGAGTGGTGCAGTCACCATCTCCCGATGAGCAGTCTCCTCCATCTCTGGGTCGACCGTCCCAGGGCCTCTTGCACTTGCGCTTGCCGCCAGGTTTGGCGGGGGCCTGGACGGGCTGGGCGTCCTGCCTGCGACCGGCTCCACGACGCTGCCTGGTGAAAGGCTGCTGCGGCTGCGCGGGAGCGGGGGCGGCCGCAGGGGGGCGCCCACGGCGACGAGCAGGCTGAGTGGCTGCAGCCGGAGTGGAAGCAGCAGGTTTCCTCCGGCGCATGATGTGTTTGCCTCACTCTGCTTCTGGGCTGCCGAGAACTGCTGGGCAAAGCTCTCGACAGCGTCGCCGAAAGGGCCGGTCTGTGACACGGGAGCATTCAGGAACTGTACCTTCTCCTGCTCCTTCATGTCAGCGAGACACAGCCAGAGATGGCGCTCCTGGACATCGCACGACCCAGAGACTGTGCGGTCACCTTCGTCACTCGTAGCGCGAGGTCCGTCGCAGCACGCAGCTCATGTAGAACCGCCAGGTTGTGACCACCCTCGTGCAGGTCTTTCAGTGCTTTGGCCTGGTGGACCTGCAGCAACGCCATAGCGTGGAGGGCGGAAGCCGCCTCCCCACAGGCTCTATAAGCACTGCCAGTTAGACCTGACGAATACTTAGAGGCCCGTGAGGGGAGACACGGATCACCCCGCAGGGTGGAAGCAGCTGTTGGACACAGTTGCATGGCCACAGACCGTTCCACCGAGGGGATGCCCGCATACCCCAAAGCGGCTCCACCATCGAGGGTGGTGAGAGCGGAAGAACTACAAGATGTGTTTCGGGCAGTGAAAGGTGCCCTCCACGATCTTGTCAGCTCCTCATGCACTTCCGGAAAGAATGGCACCGGAGGGGGGCGCTGAGAACCAGCGCCACCCCCACCGAGGAACCACTCGCCCAGCCTCGAAGGATCGGGACACGGTGGCTTTTTAGGATTCCACACGAGCCCGACATTCTCGGCGGCCCGGGAAAGCATAGCCGTCATCTCTGGGTCTGGCACGGACAACGCTACCACACCCGAAGGGGGCAACGCAGCCGGGTCATCATCCCCGGAGAGAGAGGGCCCGCCCTCCGATGCAGTGATCGACATCTGGTCGTCAGAGGGGGCACCGAAGGAAACGCGTGGCCAGCGCGCTCCTTCGGCAGCTCCACCGGCTGCGGAGTGCTTGAGGGGTGAGGAGCTCCACTTGGGGAAGCCCTCACCGTAATCCTCAATCACCTCTGACTCCACCGGATCCAGTGTGCACGCCGGATCACGGCAGGCAGAGGGACTCTGCCATGTTTGACATAGCAGAGTCGCACTCCGAGATGGTCATGTCCCCGCAAGAAGAACATGAACCATCCACGAAAGCCACCTCAGCGTGCTGAATGCCCAGACATGTGAGGAAGCGATCGTGACCGTCCTGAGGCGCCAGGAAACGACCACGCCCAGAAACGCACGGGTGAAAAGACATCTTTAAAAAGACGCGATCACCCGTGTTGCTCTTTTAGAGAAATTGCTCTTTCAGAGAAATGCTCTTTTAGTGCTGAAGCACGCAGGGGAGCTGGCCACCGCACACTCCTAGTGTGGCAGTCAGCAGGAAGACGATCTTTCTCTCCCGGACACCGTGACCACCGCTGCCGCGCCGTAACGCCCGCACTCGCTCACAGAACACTCTCTTGGAAGGGAGAGCAGTAGCTTTAACCACTACCGCTCGGCTCCGAAGCGAAAGGATAATTGATGCGGTGCATCAGCTGCCTCTTATGCTCACGCTGTGATCAGCGGCAGCTGGATGCAATAATCGCATGCCAATGTCCATTGGCTCGTTTAGTTACACTCGAAGTGGATTGGTCTCTCTGGCGAGATCCCAATTTCGTCGGTCATCCGACGTGACTCGGAGTGACCGACTGAAAGGGGAACTTCCAATTACATGGTATAAACTTGCAATTCTGAGAAGGAAAGTCAGAATTGTGAAATAGAAATTCGCAATTGCAAGAAAAAAAGCAAAATTGGGAGATAAAATGTTGCAGTTGACTTTTTATTTATGTTTTATTTCATGTCAGAAACAAAAAAGGCAGAATTGCAAGGTGTAAACTCAAAATTCATTGGAAAAAGTTATAAGAATTACTAGAAATAAACACAGAATTGTGACAAAATTACAGTTCAGACTATTTTTACTCAGAATTGCGAGTTTATATCTTGCAAGTTTGCGTATATATCTCACAATTATGAGTTTATACTTTGCAATTCTATTATATGCATGGTAATTCTGTTATCTCACAATTTATATCTCACCACTTAGAATTAGGAGTTAACAACTCACAATTCTAAGTTTGTATCTTGGAATTCTGAGAAAAGAGAAAACAAAAACAGAATTGTGATCTAAAAAGCAATTACTTTTTTTTTATTTTTTTTATTCCTTCGCAGAAATGGGTTTTCATAAATATGTGTGCGATATGAAACAGGCCTTAGTTTCAAAACTCACATCAATAGTGGCCAGATGCAGCAGTGAATTGCAAGTCTCTGATTTAAAATCCGGATCAGCTGGATGAAGAATATTTCATATGTGAGGAAGATTCTGTATTCTGTGTGTTAGTTAGCTGTTAGCCTCTAGAGCTTTGAGGTGGTACACAGAAGCCTTTGATGCTTGAGATCCAGCTCCCAAAAGGGATCTTCAATCTGTCTTTCTGATGTTTAGCAGCTTCAATACCTTCTGATAAAGGTTCTCTCCCTGGAAATCCATAAAGTATTATGCGCAGGAGATGAGAATTCCTCGCGCTGCCCAATGACCATCTACTGATAAGGTATCTGCCATGTCTGCAGTATTTCAGTGGTGTCTTCTCTTAATTAGGTCAGTATCTGTGCTATGCACAAACAGTCCGTACAAGTGCTCTGAATGTGTACTCAGAAGGAAATGTGACCCCTGTGATGGAACATAAGAAGGTGTAATCTAAATCAGAGGAAGATAAACACATATGAAACAGGGTCATCTTGTGAATTTGACCTGTTAGATCTGAGTAGATAGAGAGAAAATTGGTCTTGTCCACATGTGCCCTACACATGTGATAATAGCAATCAGTCCATGATGTAGTGCTTGTGTAGCTCAGCTGATAGAGAATGGTGCAATGTACTGAGTTCAGTTCTCAGGGAATATATATAAGTGTGTACACTACCGTTCAAAAGTGCAGGGTCAATGAGATTTTTGTTTCTTGAATAAAATTAACACTTCAACAAGGACATGTTAAATAGATCAAAGGTGACACTAAAGACTTTAACATTGTAACAAAAAATATTTATTAAAGATAAATGCTGTTCTTCAAATTTTTTATTCGTTCTGAAAAGGGGTATCAGTTTCTATATATAAAATATATTTGATCTCAAAATTAATAAGAAGAAGAAATGTTCCTTAAGCACCAAATCAGCATATTAGAATGATTTCTGAAGGATCATGTGACACTGAAGACTGATGCTAAAAATTCTGCTTTGTCATCACAGGAATAAATTACATTTTAATAGAAAACACTTATTTTAAGTTGTAAAAATATTTCACAATAACACAGTTTTTACTGTATTTTTGATCAATAAATGAAGCCTTGATGACCATCAGTGGCTTCTTTCAGAAACATTAAAATATCTTACCAACCCCACATTTTCATTTTTTTTTTTTTTTATGTTGTATCTCTTAAAAAAGGGTATCTCTATGTAAAAACTTTAAAGTCCTGAAGGTGTTTCTAATCATTGAGCAATCTTGCAATCCAGGCTTGATATTATATATATATAGTTTCGTATAAAAATGTATTTTTATGTCAAATAGGAAAATTCCATTTATGCAATCTCAT
Organism: Spinibarbus caldwelli; assembly: GCA_039654775.1. Taxonomy (NCBI): domain Eukaryota; kingdom Metazoa; phylum Chordata; class Actinopteri; order Cypriniformes; family Cyprinidae; genus Spinibarbus; species Spinibarbus caldwelli. The sequence goes on from CM077239.1 coordinate 6,908,258, forward strand.
CTCTGCTTGGATGCACACTGAATACAAAAAATATCTGGCAAGTGCATAAATGTAAACTATAATGACAGATATGAAGATTAAAGTCCCTGTTCTAACAGCGCTGAAAGTGTTATTTTTCACGGCACAAATAAAATCATAATTGAATAAGAGTTTCCCCTATTAATTATCTCTCCGACAAATAGTGCAAAATACTTAAATAGTACAAGTAAACAATTTCGTGGGCATTCATGAGTCAGATTAACAAATCATCTGTCAAAACGGCATCGACAAAACTCTGTGGGTATTTTAACACATTTCCATTTTCACCAGACACATTCATCTTGTGAATGGCCAAAGCACTTAGCTTGCAAAACAAGATGCAGCTCTGAAAATGATTTTGTTTTGTATTCTGTGCTGGTAATGATGCCTTGTTTTGTTGAATTAGCAATCAGTCTGCAATGTCATTGATGAATTAAGGCCATTGGGAGGCCAAATTCCTCAAATATACCAGTTCTATTTATTTTGTTTGCGAGTCAATAAAAGCAGCCTAAGGAAATCAGAAGGTCTGCACTTTAGATTGAATATATGTGTGAACATTTAGTTCTTTGTGTTTCGCTCTTTGTTAACAATACAGCGTTATGGATAATTCAATAATTCACCTCTTTCTTCAAAGTTGAGAACGTCTTAAAGGAATAGTTCACCCAAAAATGACAATTTGCTGAAATGTTCTCATCCTCAGGCCATCCAAGATGTAAATGAGTTTGTTTCTTCATCTGAACAGATCATCAATGGATCCTCAGTGAATGGGTGCCATCAGAATGAGAGTCCAAACAGCTGATAAAAACATCACAGTAATCCACATGACACCAGTCCATCAATTAACTTCTTGTGAATCTTCGTGTTTGTAAGAAACAAATCCATCAAGTAGTTTTAACTTTAAACTCCATAAAAGTCCATTATAACACTTCCTCTATAGTGAAAAAAACCCTGTTTTCCTCTCACATCAAAATCTACCAACAAATTTGTTAAGAACTGTTTGCGCTTGTAAATAGTGCTTGATCTGTGCATATTTCTCTTCTAATTCAGATAACTTTTTAAATGGAGAAAGCAATATTATTATTAGAGAAAGTTAAAAATGTCTTGATGGATTTGTTTATTATAAACATGCAGCTTTTCACTTCACAAGACATTAATTGATTGGCTTGAGTTGTTTGGATTTTTATGATGTTTTATCAGCTGTGTGGACTCTCATTCTGACGGCACCCATTCACTGCAGAGAATCCATCAGTGAGTAAGTGATGTAATGCTCAATTTCTCCAAATCTTTTCTGATAATTAAACAAACTCATCTTCATCTGGGATGGCCTGAAAGTAAGTCAATTTTACACAGATTTTCATTTTTGAACTGAACAGTTTGTAACACCATAACTTTACCTTGGTAGAGCCACATTACCTTTTTGCCAGTCTAAGCTATTTCAACTGAGAAGACCTCATATATAGTCCATCATGCACCACAGGTGTTGACACAAACATCCTCAAGCACGTTTTGTGTGAAGGACTAGATGCTTGGAAATACAAAAGCTCCAAGCTGTGCTGAAAGTTATCAATTTGGGTAATCTACCATTTCTCTCACTCTCTCCGTCAGTGGACAATTACAATATTTATGAGTACAGGCTGAGATATAGAAGGACGATTTATTCTACTACTTTATCTTCGTCCTCTCTTTAGGAGGTTTATTTTAATGAAAGTGCGGCAGAAAATCAGTCAAGCATTTGTCAGTGTAATTGTACAACACAATGACATGAATAAATATGAGCTGACAACGCTGGTTTAAATACGTCTGCAGAACAGGGGATTAGCCCAAGTTCTCTTTTCTTTATTTTCGTGTTCTTTTCCTCTCTTTCACCCATAAACCATCATTTAATTGACAGGAAATAAAACATTCATTGGTTTGACCTTTGCGAAGAATTATAGAAAGAGTGCGCCCAGACCAGTTAATAAAATGCTGAGAATAGCTTTAGCGTGTTATTGTAATGCTCTTCCCAATGAATGACCTAACTGAGTGTGACTCAGATGGTTATCAGATATGATTGTGTTAACGCTGATTTAAATCGTCAACACATGTCCAGAAATTTGATATAACTTAAATTGTCTAAGACAAGAATGACAAACACTGAACGGCTGGGTCATTCTTATTATGCAGTACATTCTAATTTCCCCATTATATACCGTTCAAAAGTTTGAGGTCAGTACGTTTTTTTAAGTGTTTTTGAAAGCAGAAGTCTTTTATGCTCACCAAGGCTGCATTTATTTGTAATATTGTGAAATATTTTTACAATTTAAATTAACTCTTTTCTATGTAAATTTATTCTAAAATGGAATTTATTCCTTTGATACCAAGCTGAATTTTCAGCATCATACCTCCAGTCTAAGTGTCACATGATCCTTTAGAAAAGCTGTTCAAAAAGTTCTTATTAGTATCAATGTTGAAAATGGTTGTTCTGCTTAATATTTTTGTGAAAACTATGATACTTTTTTCAGGATTCTTTGAATTCTTTGAATCCTTGAATGTTATATGAATGTCTCTGATTGCTATATATATATATATATATATATATATATATATATATATTCCTCATTTGTAAGTCACTTTGAATAAAAGCATCTGCTAAATGAATAAATATAAATGTTAAATTACAGCATTTACTTGAAATATGTTTTTTTTTTTTTTTGTAACATTATAAATGCCTTACGTTTGGTTCAATTTAATGTGTCTTTGCTGAATAAAAATATTAATTAAAAGACCCTAAACTTTTTGTTAACATAATAAAACATAATGTTAAAGGATGAAAATCATATTAGTTATTTTTCTTTTTATCACAATATCACAAGTGAACGTGGGTAAATCTTAAATAATATCACTTTACTAACTTCTAAAATTATTAACTGGCCATTTGTTTAAAAATATTCAGGGTGTGTTTTCATCTTTTTTTCTCTCTAACAAAATGTTAAAATTTATAGGAAAACAATATTTTAAATGTCATTTAGTTTTTCCTGTGTCCTCATACCACTTTCTATCCTGTCAGTCTTTTGTAAGATTTCTTCAAAAAACAAAAGCCAGTTTATAATTACATCATCTTCCAGGAAGTGACCATATTTGGCAGGAAAACAGCAGAACAGACATCTGTCACTATTAGCAGTGCATTTAATGAATTCTGTGAGACGATTGTTTGAAGAACATGACTAATTAATTTTAAGCCAATTATCATTGTAGTCACATTCAGTACTTGCAGTGTTTGTACTGAGATGTCATGTGGAGCAGCTCACCAGTCAAACAGAAATCTTCGTTAGACCACAACATGGTCTCACTCCCTTTAATCGGGAAATAAAATGATGCCAGTTGATCTAAAGGAGCCAACAGGGCAAATGATCAATGCATGAGGCCGTATGTCTGAAACATCAAAGTGTTAGCTGAAGTGTGTGTTCTCTCTGCACATTGTCAAAACAAATTGACTGTTGGAGGAAGCCGGCTTGTGTAGTGCTGATTAGCCTGACGTTCACAGGCAAGATTCTGCATGGCTCTCAGTCAACATTTGCCATGGTGTTTGCTTTTGTTTAACCCCTCATCCTCCTTGACTGCCTGTCATAATGCTAGACTTGAATTAGCTGTCAGAAATATCAAGCTCAAAGCACAGCTGTAGCAAAAAACAGAGCTGTTCTGGTTAGCTGTACATGTCATATCACAAAAACAAAGGAGAAGCACTCTGGGTGCTAATTAGGCAACCTCTGAACTTTTTGCATTGGTCAGGTCACATCATAAACCTCATCAACTTGACTCATGAATATTAATTAGGCGATGTGACATTCGGCCAGTCTGAAGGCACATGAAAGGCTTCGGGCTTTCTGAATTCATGCAAAATTTGGTATAATAGTGTGTGTATATATAGTATTAAATATGTAGTAAAAAGTTTGTTCATCTAAGAATTTGTGCATCAGCTGCAAACATATTCATTTTAATTATTGAATTACTACTTTTTCTAAATATGACAATCTGAAGATCATCATTTTTAAAGATATTGCATCTGAACAGTTTTGAGGTCACAGCTAATTATCTGATTTTATTTATTTATTTATTACATAATTGTGATTGTTATGAATGTCTGTTCCTGCCACAGAATAAAACAATAAATAAAAAAGATATTGTGACTTAATCTCACAATTCTGACTTATTTTCTACCAATTCTGAGAGGGAAACAAATCAGTGTCATATACAGTTAAAACTGTGAGATATAAAGTTAATTGTAACACAAAGTCAGAATTGTGTGATCGCTATTCTGAGAAATAGATATAACCTCTGAATTCTGACTTTACATCTCACAATTCTGACTTTTTTCTCAGAACTGAGGCGAAAAATAAACTGTGAAATAAAAATCTTTACCTTTTTAATTTTTTTATTCTGTAGCAGAAACAGGCTTTCTTAGATTTTGTTTCTATTTATCTTTACTTTTTATTTCTATTTGCTAATGGGGATAGACACATTAATTAATTAAATTTATTCTGTTAAATTGTTTGAAAAGTTAAAAGTTAAAGTTAGACCCCTGGCGTAAGATTCTCCCCTCAGAATCGGGGCAGAAGTCTCCCAGTGGCATGTATTTGCTGGTGTTTTATTTATGTAGTTTCATAATTATCATAATTCATGGAGTTTATATTTAATAAGTAATTCATAGAATTATATGAATCCTAAACGACATGCAACAGTGCACAGAAATATCAGCAGAACAGCAGTCATTCATAGTTTTTCTTACTTACCTGACTCTTTCAAGGTATGTTATTATAATAACTATAGTTATTTTCCGGTCATATGCTGGAAGTGGACAAAACAAAAAACAAAAAAGCAACTAACAACAAGTACATGGACTTCTACATTTTACTAGAAAATACTATTTCAGTCTTATTTCAGTCAAATTTCACATTTAATTCAATGTGTTGCTTTTTTTTTTTTTTTTTTTTTTTGGTAATTATTTGTGAAATTCTCTAGTAATTTCTGAAAATTGTTTCCAAGTTAATCCTACACCATTTATTTTATTTTATTTTATTTTATTTTATTTTGTTTTGTTTTTTGTTTTTTGTTTTGTTTTGTTTTGTTTTGTTTTGTTTTGTTTTGTTTTGTTTTGTTTTGTTTTGTTTTTTGTTTTGTTTTGTTTTGTTTTATAGGCATCTGTATATATTGATTTACCACAATCTGTGAGATCATGCAGTAAAAACTGTCAGGATGTCTTTTGGCTGTCTGTCTTATATAGTGTGTTTCTCTTATGGGATCAGACTGACCAAATGCGTCTGCAGCAGGTTCATAAGTGTTAAGTTTCAGAAAGCGCTGAGCAACTGGACAGACAAAACTCCAAGAATGAGAGTAATACTCACTGGCACCATCATTCTCCATCATTCAGTTTTTATTTGCTTTGTTTTGTGATATTCTATAGAGGAGCTGACTAGCGTGACAGGAGGTGGAAATGGATATCGGTATGATCGGTGTCTTTATGTCGGAGTTTCTGATTGATTTTCTGTGCGGATGTCAAAACTCAATTTTTATCTCTCTGGCCTGACTTGCAATAGTCAGCTTTAATACAGGGCAGACTGTCCATACTGATACAGTCTATGATAGTGCATTTGCATAAGAAAATAACTTGGCACCAATGAGATTACAAAAGAATTGGAAAGCAATACTTCTGGCCCACTATGTGTATCTGGATACTGTTGTTTGTGGAAAGAAAATATCTAACAGAAGCCAAAGACTGCTTGCAGAGAGTCTTCTGTGCTTTGTAAATCACTGATATTCTGATTCAGACTAGTCCCTTTGCTTGAGTAAAACGAGTTTGCCTAAAGATGAATGCAATCTTGTTGCTGATTTCTATGCAGTTAGAAAGAATGTTGACTGATACTTTCAGACTTCAAAAAAGATTTTGGATCAGTACAATTTAGAATAAATTTAGACCAGTTTTTGTGACTTGAAACAACAAATTATTTTATTTTATTTTGCAAACATATTTTATTTTATTTTATTTTATTTTATTTTTCATATTTTGTTGTTTTATTTTATTTCTTTCCTTTTTATTTATTTTTTTAACAACAGGAGGTTGAGTTAATAATGACAGAATTTTCCTTTTAAATTATTACAACACAATGGATGATGATGATTATTATTATTATTATTATTATTGAACAACATGAGGTTGAGATAATGACAACATTTTTAAATAATAATGTAAATTAAATAATAATAATAATAATATTTAAAAATATATATTTTAAAATTAGATAATAATAATATTTTTAAATAATAATGTAAATCTTTATTGAATTTATTTATTTCCTTAAAAAATAGAACAATTGTATCCTTAAATGTATTTTGTGTAAAATATTGTGTTAAATCCAGTGTGAATTCATGTTCTTATCTTTACTTGAAAAAAACACTCATGCACTTTTATTGATTTTTAAAAGCTTAAGGAACATAAAACACAGGGAACTGTGCATCTAATGTCATTTCATTACAGAGCACGTTAAAGAACATGACAGGTTTTACTGCTTACAACTGTACAAGGTGAGACAGTTAAATGTTCCTTTTACATCAGATCGATCTGCAATAAAACAATGAAGCATGAAACATTTCTAGCTAAAATATCTTATTCATGAGGCTAAACCTTGTCGGATATAAAGTAATCACTAAAACATAAAATAAATCTCACTGATAGAACTGTTTCATTGAGAAACATACTGTAGGTTTTGTTAGTGTGCTTTGGCAGTGATCTGTCAGTAGAGAAGAAAGGTGACCTGAAGCTGTTTATTATTTCTCTCCTGAGACAGAAACACCCTAAAGTGCATTAACAGTCTGCGAGGGGCACTGAGGCAGGAAACGCTGCAGGGCTGCTGAGTTCACCATCAGCTGCATTAAAATGCAAGAACAGCAGTGCATCACTGGACCTCTGAGAAAGATAAATCAACTATTAAATAAACAAGCGCAACGTATGCACTCTGCTACAAAAAAAAAAAATGCCCGCGTTGCATGAGCAACTCTCATGCTCTGAGGACACCTTGCTTTCTCTCTATCCACTCTCTCTCTTCTCTTTTTCTTTTGCTTACTCTTCCTTCTCATAATCAAATGCACAAACAGTCATTTCAGAAGTAAGGGAGATTAAGCATTAGACCAATTTTTCTGACCACTGATCAAGTGATTCTCTTATGTTCTTAATTGTATTCAAAGTATAACTGTATTTGGATAAAATCCCCTGTAAACCTCTGCCAACACCATTTTTTGCTTTTATGAAGCAGCTAGAGCATGTCGGGCTGATGCAAGTTCCACAGCAGCACAAATTTAACAGCCTCAAGATGTTTGTAGTAAATAATGAAAATTTCAGTCTGTTTCTGACACAAAGCTATTGTATGCTTTAGGAAGACTTGAAATATAGTGCATGAGTGATTTTTGGTTATTTTGGCAGCCCCAGGTTTTGTTTACATACATTATATTAAAAAGAACGCACATTTGAGTTCCACAGAAGAAAGAAAGTCATTCAGGTTCAAAGCAACGGGAGGTGTAAATAGTGACAGAATTTAAATTTTAAGTTTTTATGACTTTAATAAACAAATTATTTAATTTAATTTAAAATGTCATTCAAAATTTCATTTAAAATGTAATTTTATTTTATTTTATTTTATTTTATTTTATTTTATTTTATTTTATTTATGAAATGGCAGAATTTTCCTTTTCATTATTATTGGAAAAAGAACATTATTAATTTATCTAATTTAACATTATTATGAATTTATTTACATTATTGTAAAAAGAATGGATATTCTTAAAAAAAACACTCATTATGCTAAAAAGAATGGATGTGAAATTAAATTAAATTAAATTAAATTAAATTAAATTAAATTAAATTAAATTAAATTAAATTAAATTCTTTCTGGTTCGGAGCAGCGTGAAGTGCAGATGATGACAGAATTTGTTTGTATAAACAATTTAACAATTTAATTGAATTAATTAATTTAAAATTTAATTTTGAATTATTTAATTTAATTTAAAATTGAATTGAATTTAATTTAATATTTTTGGAATAACATAAGGTTGAGTGAATAATGACCAAATTTTCCTTTTCATTACTGTATAATTTATCAAATAATAATAAAAATTATGAAAACAATATTATTAATTTATGTTTTTTCATTATTAAATTAATTGTTAAAAAACAGAGCAATTGTGTTGTTTTCTGCTATTGTTGTTTTGCTGTGTTGTGGTAATTCACTGGATGAACTATCCCTTTAACAACTTGACAAATAACTTTATAATCTTCTTTTACACACATCCATAGCTGCCTGATGAATTACATATATACACATACCTTTAAAGAGGGGGACATGTCCCCTGCGTGTTCTACGGCCGATGCACATGGGGCCTCAGAGAGCAGGGTTAGAGGAATGGGATGATCCCTCATAAGCTGGAGCTCGGCTGTGGTTCACTGTGTCTTTGATGTGAGGAGCTCATGAAGGTCCTGGGGAAGAGTTCAGGAAGCTTTATTGAGTGGGCCGTCGGGAAAACAGCATTTTTCAGAGGCCTGGCCCGGCTCAGAGGAAATGTGCCCCTGCTGAGGAGATTTTCTTTGGGAAAACAACTGTCGGGGCTGAATTATTCTTTCACATTGGCTTTGCAATTAAATAGCATCTATGAGTCAGAGATGCATTTTGTTTTGGTTTTGCAACGTGACCTCATTTGTTTTCATGGCTGTAAGGCTGCATTTATTTGATCAAAAATACAGCAAAAATATTCATATTTATTACAATTTAATAATAAATGTTTTCCATATAAATATTACAAAACAAAAATTATTTATTTTTCAAATGTAATTTATTCCCATGATGGAAAAGTATATGTTCCTGAAGTTGTGCATGAGAAGGCATTACATTTAAATGCTGTCAGTATGTTGATATTGTACATTTTATTATCAATCAAAATGTTGAAAATTGTCTCCACTTTATGTATGAAAACATCTGAGATCGCCAGGGATTTGCTGTGGTTTGTGTGCTAAAATTAAAACGGGAACATAGTAACTGCTGATTTTTAAACAGAACAGCATAACTGACACCTAAAAATAAGATATGATAGATGAAGAGCGTGCCACCTCCCGCTGTGTTCAAGGCTTTGGACTCCCATGGGCGGCAATATTCTCAGATGCTGAATATTAGCTGTATTTATATTGACTGCATGTGGCCTCACATGACGTGAGAGTGACATAAGCCGCTTATGCGTCACGACCTGCGAGACGGGAAAACGGCGAGAAAAAATGAAGCTAATATTCCTCTCCATCACACCCCGTTATGTAACATAGCCCACACGCACACGCACAAAATAATTTAGAGCCAAGTCACACACCTCAAGGGAAGTGGTGATGTTACCGATTCATAAAAGTCTGACATTTTAATCAAACACCAAGGGGCAACATTATCTATTTATTCGTTACCTATGTGAAACGTTAGAAAACTTTCAGTTCGATGAATTATTGTTTGACCTTGAGAACCTCTTTAAGGAGACAAATGATTTCTGCTACTGTAACGCTCTTGATTTTTTTGCATGTATCAGCGTCATTAATCTTCATTTTAAATTACTCCCCCTCATGTTATTCCAAATCTGTATGACTTACTTTTTTTCTGTGGAACACAAAAGAAGATATTGTGAAGAATGTTGGTAACCAAACAATTTCGGGTCCCTTTGACTTCCGTATTATTTTTTGTCTATTCTACAGAAGTCAATGGGACTTGAAACCATTTGTTTACCAACATTGTTTCTTGCTTCTGTTGAACAGAAATCAAAGATATTGTGAAAAATGTTGGTGACCAAACAGTTTCAGTCCCAGTGACTTCCATAGGATAGACCAAATATGCTATATAAGTCAATGGGACCTGGTTACCAACATTCCTTCTTTCATCTGTTAAACACAAAAGAAGATATTTTGAAGAATGTTGGTAACCAAACGGTTTTGGGTTCCAGTTACTTCCATAGTTTTTTTTTTTTTTTTTTTTTTTTTGACTATCCTATAAAAATCAATGGCATCCAAAAACATTTGGTTACCAACATTCCTTCTTTCATCTGTGAAACACAAAAGATGATATTTTGAAGAATGTTGGTAACCAAACTGTTTCGGATCCTAGTGACTTCCACAGTATGCTTTTTTCTGTCCTATAGAAGTCAGTGGGACCCAAAACCGTTTGGTTAACAGCATTTTTGTTGTTGTTGTTGTTTGTTTGGTTGGTTGGTTGGTTGGTTGGTTGCTTCTTTTTTTTTTTTCTTTTTTTTTTTTTTTTTGCTTCTATTGAACAGAAATCAAAGATATTGTGAAGCATGTTGGTAACCAAATAGTTTCAGTCCCAGGGACTTCCATAGGATAGACCAAAAATACTATGGAAGTCAATGGGACCTGAAACCTTTGGTTACCACCATTCTTCAAAATATCATCTTTTGTGTTTCACAGATGAAAGAAGGAATGTTGGTAACCAAACAGTTTCAGGTCCCATTGACTTTCTATAGTATATTTAGTCTAGTGTATAGAAGTCAATGGGCCCCGAAGCCATTTGTTACCAACATTGTTTCTTGCTTCTGTTGAACAGAAATCAAACATTTTGTGAAGAATGTTGGTAACCAAACAGTTTCAGTTCCAGTGACTTAAATAGGATAGACCAAAAATACAATATACAATACAAAAAGTCAATGGGACCTGAAACGGGTTGGTTACCAACATTCCTTCTTTCATTTGTGAAACACAAAAGAAGATATTTTAAAGAATGTTGGTAACCAAACAGTTTTGGGTTCCAGTTACTTCCATAGTATTTTAGCTTATCCTATAGAAGTCAATGGGATCCAAAAATCAAACATATTGTGAAAAATGTTGGTAACCAAACAATTTCAGTTCCAGTGACTTAAATAGGATAGACCAAAAATACAATATACAATACAAAAAGTCAATGGGACCTGAAACGGGTTGGTTACCAACATTCCTTCTTTCATTTGTGAAACACAAAAGAAGATATTTTAAAGAATGTTGGTAACCAAACAGTTTTGGGTTCCAGTTACTTCCATAGTATTTTAGCTTATCCTATAGAAGTCAATGGGATCCAAAAATCAAAAATATTGTGAAAAATGTTGGTAACCAAACAGTTTCAGTCCCAGTGACTTCCATAGGATAGACAAAAAATGCTATGTAAGTCAATGAGACCTGAAACCGGTTGGTTATCAACACTCATTCTTTCTTCTGTAAAACATGAAAAAAAAAAGATATTTTGAAGAATGTTGGTAACCAAACAGTTTTGGGTTCCAGTTACTTCCATAGTTTTTTTGTCTATCCTATGAAAGTCAATGGGATCCAAAAACATTTGGTTACCAACATTCCTTCTTTCATCTGTGAAACACAAAAGAAGATATTTTGAAGAATGTTGGTAACCAAATGGTTTTGGGTTCCATTGATTTCCATAGTATTTTTGTCTATGGGACCCAAAAACATTTGGTTACCAACATTCTTCAAAATATCTACATACAGATTTGGAATGACATGAGGGCGAGTAAATGATGAGATAATATTATTTTTGGGTGGACTATCCTTTTAAGTCCAGACATATTCAGTTATGTTTGCTTTTTGTAGATCAACCTATGTGGAGAGGTTTGACTATGCCTGTTTGTTATTGCAAATGTCTTGCGATGCATTATGGTTAGTAAGAAATTAACAGAAGTGGAGCATTTCAGGCATTCCAGAACAAAGATTTTCAGAGGGACAAAAAAAACCCAGACTCAATCAGCAACACCTTGATTCCATCTGCCAGCCTCACAATTAATACTCCAGCTGGGAAACTCGTCCATCGTTCCCTCTAATTCCACTTCTGTCTCTGTGTCTCGTTCTGTCTTCTCCTGAGACATGCTCAGGGTAGGATGCAGTGGTGGATGATGGGAAAACAGCTCAGCGGGCCGGTAACTATTTAGCACCTCCTCTCTGCGTAACTTTCCCGCCGCGCTGTCAGCCACCCCGGCTCCCCTAACAAGCTGCTAAACTCTGTCCCACATCCCTGCAGAGAGCCCACCTGAACATGGCGGCCCTTCCGCTCCCCGTGAGGATGTTTTATTAGATTCACAGCAGAGGAAACCTGATTTAGCTCAACTGGTGGGTGGGGAGCAACAGCCTTCCCTAAGAGAATGAAGTGCATTTAATTATGGTGTCTTCCATTATAGCTCCTGTTCACCTTGCATTAGATAATGTAAGTGTATAATTCATTAATTTTCTTCCGTGTTGTCTTTTTATTATTCAAATACCTGTGAATTAGACTTTTGGTTTAAAATTAATCGTAATGAGGCTGTTGGGTAAAATAGGGAGATACTATAGTCGCTGTCACTTTGTTTTTGTTCAGTTATGTAATTTATATATTCAGGAACATTTTTTCTGAGATCCTTGGAAAAAAATCACAGATGAGATATTTAATAATAACATCAACAATAATGCAACAACAATATTTAGTAGTAGTAGTAGTATTAGTATTGTTGTTGTTGTTGATAAACCTTTAAGTAGTTTAAAGTGACAGCTTATATATATATATATATATATATATATATATATATATACACACACACACACACACATACAACTATCATCATCCTCATTGTTAATAATAATAAAATTATTAAGAAAATTATTATTATAAAATAATAAAATAAAAAATAAGTTTTATGTATATACATATAAATCTATCAATTTATGTAATGTATTCATTAATAACTGTTTATTAATGTTTGTTAATTATTATTATTATTATTATCATTATTAACAACAATGACAATGACAACTAAAATAATATTATTAATAATAAAAATAATAATAATAATAATAATAATTAAAAATATTCATATTAATTGTAATAAATTAAACATGTTTCTATCAATAATAATTCATCTTTAATATTTTAATTGCTTCTTCTGCACAGCAATGAGATTAAATCTTTCCCTGTTTGTGTCTCTATATTATTACCATATATAAACAGTAGTTTCACTTGTTTATTTATTTATTTTTTCTTTTTAAGGAATTTTAGGAGAAACATCTGAGATTGTGTAAATACTTAAAAGATCTCCAAGTCTCCTGAGATATAAAAGAGCAAGACTGAGAAATAAAATATTGTCTCTGGGTTGCCCAGCATGGTGCATTTCTGTAGATGTACTCCTGAAAGTGATTCTTATTTTTGGTTTGGTTGAATGTCAGAATTAAAATAGATGCATATATTTTAGCTGTACCATTTGCTTTGTTTTTTTGGGTAGATTGTCTACCACTTTCAGCTGTGTTTACAGTGCCATCAATAACCTCCATCCCAGACTTGATTTCCTCTACTGTCCCTGTAGGTTCAACTGATCGCATTTACTCCCCTTGACTAGAAGCAAATGGTGTGCTCCTCTCCCTCTCATATCGCGGACAGTGGTTCGTCCCTCTGGGTCAGTCATTAATAATGTGCAAGATGAGTCACCTGCAGCTGAGAGGGAACTGGCCCATAAACGCCTGGGCAACAAGACTGTCAAAAACCAACCAATCCTTTCTAATATATGACCATGGCTAGGCTCAACCAACACATTTCCCCATATCATTAATTAAGGGAATTAAGGTAAAGGAAATAATTATATAAATGCCTCCACTGTCTGTGGCTGCAGCTGATAGGCCATTAATCAGTCTCCAGTCTTTGTGTCGAAAGATTAGCATCATGGACAGGATCTTAAAGCCGAGCTTAAATTAGACTGGCCTTGAAGGACGCAGACTGTACTTTACTGGTGAAGAGTCTAATTATATTGTTCGCCTAACCAACAGAATGACGGGCCGTCAGTCATTCTAAATAAAGATTGGAAAATCCATTTGTAAAGGAATATAATTGGCATTCAGCTTTTGTTTAACACCCTCTGAAATGAATGATCTTCGCTTTATGCTAAAATCCTGTTGAAATAATATGTTCAAAGTATCTAGAATCAGAAAATACCTCTATTTTTTACCCCATCCAGCAATAAAAATGTTCCTTTGATATGAACCTGTTCAGTTTCCACAGGCTAACACCAAACTGGCTATTAATCAGTTACACACATGTCTGCGGGGCGTTTTCCCAGGCGTTCCGTTTTATTAAACTCAAGATGAAAGAAGGATTTTCGCCTCAGTTCTTTGATGAAATGCCGAGGGGTCACGGGGCAGGAGAATTCAACATTATCTCTTTACATTATTCCATTAACTTTCATTCCAGTCAGATATTTATTAATGTGAGAGCGATAAGAGCTTCGTAGTGAGGATTTTTCATCTAGACTTAAGGCAAATGGGCCGCAGGGCATTCTGTCTAAAGTCGAAGAAGTTTCTGTGACCTTTTCCTCAACCTCCTTGAGGGATTTTCCATTGTTGTTTCCTTTCTTGTGTCTTGTTTTGCTTTAACACTTCATGTATGTGTCAGTGCTGTGCTTTTGACTGGGCGACTATTAATACAGAAAGGTGATTGTTTGAGCTTCTGTATCTCTGCTGCCCCTCACAGGACAGAAGCTGCAACTGCAGGGGGTTTTTTCTAGACCCCCTTCTCTCTCATTTGTGTGTTTGGGTATGTTCAGAATGTGACTCAGCATGTCTCCTTTATGGTCAGTAAATCATGCCTGTCTGTTCAGAGTAAATGGGTTATATCAGACTGTGGTACTCTAGTGAGGAATCATTCCCATTACACACACACACACACACACACACACACACACATACTATATTAACCCATATACTTGCAACACACAAATCCACTTATGGACTCAGAGGGGTAAACAGCAAATCATAATGAAATCTTAAAGCTTCCCTTAAAATTTTATTGTTTTAAGTTTGATCTGTATTGAAGTACATAAATCATGTAGGTTGCTTGAGTTGAGGTACAGTTATCATGATCAAATATTATTCCAGTAAGTTCTACTTGAGCTAAGAACAAGGAGTAATATGATATTTTTGTAGTTCTGTTCACCTGGACAAATTCAGTGATTTGCTGACTTGAGTTTCGTTCTGACCGAATCAGTGAATCAGTGAGTACCTGCTGCAATCATAATAGTGAAAGTCACAAATGCATCATTCAGTGTGATTTGTGAATCAATTTTGTAACTGAAAAAAATAAAATCAAGTGAATGATTTGTTCAGAAAGCACAGAGAGTGCTTTATTTTAAGGAGGAATATGTTTTGTGGAACATAATAGTGAAGTAGATTTTACTAAAATGAAAATAATCAGTGAATGGGTGCCGTCAGAAAGAGTGTCTAAACAGCTGATAAAAACATCA
This sequence comes from Spinibarbus caldwelli, assembly GCA_039654775.1. Taxonomy (NCBI): domain Eukaryota; kingdom Metazoa; phylum Chordata; class Actinopteri; order Cypriniformes; family Cyprinidae; genus Spinibarbus; species Spinibarbus caldwelli. The sequence goes on from CM077239.1 coordinate 6,923,579, forward strand.
CAATAATCCACAAGTAATCCACACGTCTCCAGTCTATCAATTAATGAGTTGTGAAGCAAAAAGCTGCATGTTTGTAATAAACAAATCCATCATTAAGACGTTTTAACTTCAAACTGGACTTTTTAACTGGAGGAGGTTTTATGACTTATGGTCAGTTTAAAGTTAAATGCATTAATAATGGTTTGTTCTTTACAAACATGCAGTTTTACGCTTCACAAGATGTTAATTGATGGACTGGAGTCATGTTGTGGATTATTGTAATGTTTTTATCAGCTGATTGGACTCTCATTCTGACAGCACCCATTTACTGCAGAGGATCCATTAGTTAGCAAGTGATATAATGCTACATTTCTCCAAATCTGAACTCTTCCTTTAAGTACTGATATTTAAAATATCATGTAAAAATACTTAGTTGATGTCCACTATAGTGCTACAGAATGTGTTTGCAAAGATGTTTTGCTAGTCTCTATGAAATTCTGCTCTCTTGTATATAATTTGTTTTATTATCTGACAGGTGAAAATATTATATCATATTGTGCAGCACGACTTATGCACTGAATTTTAATATTTAGGGTTAGGGGTTTGGTCATGTCACTAAACCCAAGTATAAGTAATAGTAAGGCTTAGTAAGCACCATAAATATTTATATATTACTAATAGAGTAGTAGTCTAGTGCAAAGATCTTATTAAAAAATATTTGAAATGGAAAAATTAGTATATTTATAAGTTCTGGTAAGGCACTCGCATGGAGTAAACAGGCTGCAGAGAGAAACTACAAAGCGAGCGGATTATGGATTCCCTCAGAATGCTTTTTTTGTAACATATCAGTATTTTTGTCCTCCTAAAAGTCATACAAACCCCAGTGGCCTTGATAAAAAGTGTTCGAAGAGTTGAAGGAGCTCTACTTCTGAGAGAAAAATGAGGGGAGCACATTTTGATGGATAACTCCAATATGCACTAAACATCCAGGGATCAAATGTGCAGATGAAAACACCAGCAAAGAGATAAAGAAATGTCTCGGCATACCCTATAGGGGAGAGTAAAAACAGAGGGTCAGATTTGTTCATTTGTGTGTTTTTATAGCTTAAGAGATGGAGAAAAACAAGCAAGCTAGAGAAAAGGCAGCGGATTAGACACACACACAAACATACACTCAGTGTTATTATTAATCAAGTGTGTGTCAGGCTGCTCTCTATGATTCTGATGCAGCAGCAGAAATGCAGCTCCCGCTGCTCCTCTCTGACGGGAAGTTTGCTTTAAGTGATCTGGAATGGTGGGGAGAATTAACATTGAAATGATTCTGCTGACAGTTTCACACTATCTGCTGCACATTCCCTCACAAACAGGCTGCGTGAATCCTAATGACATGCCAAGCAAACCTCCCAAATACCCTCTGGATATGGTTTGAAGTCATATGAATGCATAAGCAGGAGGAGCTCACCATGAACTCGCATTAGATGACCACATATAGTGATGTGCATGTATGTGTGTGTTTGTACGCTCACCAAATCACAGCAGGCAGAAGAAAAAAACGTATAGGCACAAGCAAACACAAATACACACAGGAAACGTTCAACAACGAATTGCACTTAAAGAAATGAAAAAAGTCCAAAGTGCATTGAATTCTTTCTACAGGTATGTTGTATAATGTTACATACTGAGCACAGCAATATGTAATTAGTTTAACTTGATGTACTAAAATAACTACAGTTAAAACTGAAATAAAAGTTAATAAAAATCTGTAGAGACCTATTTTTAAAAAATCTATATAAACATATATTTTTAAAAAAATATATATCAAAAATGACAATTAAAATTTTAACTAAAATTAAAATCAAAAATATAAAAATAAAAACTCAAAATATTTAAAATATTAACTATAACATTATCTTGAGACTAAAATAACACTGGGACTAATTTAAAATAGTAGTAGGTACTGTAGTAACTTTGCAATATGAGAGTGCATTGCGTTAAAGCCTAATATGACATTTTGAGAATTAATGTGCATAAATGCACATACTGGCCAATTTAATGGTTGAATAGCACAGCTTCATAAATACATCAGTTAAAGTTTTACCCATAATTTGACATCATAAACACCATTCTTTTCTTTTTTTATTTGACCTCTCTATATTTCTCACTTTTATTTCCCCAGATCTATATGTTCCTTTCCCCTCTAAAGATTTTACAATCGCTGATCAGGGAAAGTGTTTAGGTGGGTCAGCTTCTGTTGATTTTTGCTGATTCAACATCTGTGGTTCACAGCCGGTTTGCTTTGGGAGTTCAATTTCCCTCCTTCTCCTTTCCTTCTTTAATGTAAGGCCAGTTGTTAATTGAGAATGAAGCACCACTTTACACTACGGTGTAATTATGCTTGTTTGGAAAAGAAACAGATCAGGCATGTTGCTTATTAGCTAACCTGAGAAAATTAGACCACACCAATTAATGGGCAACAAAACAGATTAGGTTGCGCTACAGATATTGCAGTATTCCCAGCTGTGTGATAATATGGACTGATGTATAAGCGTCTTCTGTTTTTTGAAACATATGGATAGTAATATGAGAGCATATGTGCCTACAATTTGCTTTAAATAAAAACTGAAAGGTTCACTGATGCTGTAGAGTACATTTACATGGCCCTGTCATGTATGTAAGATATCGATGAGTTTTAAAAAAAAAAATGGAAATAATATTTGTTTCTTTTTATTACAAAATCACTTTTATTATTATTATTATTATTATTATTATTTATTTTGTTATTTTATTTTAATTGTTTTCACTAATCAGAAATTTCAAACAAACCATGTTTTTGTGGATATTTTTTATAAATATAAAAATATTTATAACATTTATTTTTTACATAAAAAATAGGTAGCTAGTCCAAAACGTTTTGCAATACTGAGGCTATGTTAGAATAACATACTAATATGCAGTGTCACTTTTATTATTATATATTATTCTATATATTTTTTAACTATTCATTTATTTTATTGAATCTATTTATTTATATATTACTTGTTTACTTGTTTACCATGTTTTCTGGGAATATTTTACACATATAAAAAAATTATAAAATTATTTTTTTACATACAAATAGTTAGTTAGTCTACTGTGTGTTAAATATATAGCACGGTAACATACAATGTCACTTTTATTTTATTATTTTACTGTTGTTGTTGTTATTATACTAATATTTTATATTATTAATTTATTATTTAAATTGTTTTCATTAAACAGAATGTTTCAAATTAACCATGTTTTTGGGAATAATTTTATAAATATAAAAATTTGTTAGATAATGGATTTCTATTATTTCTTCATATTATGTTTTGTGAAAGAATATTTATTTACAAAATATAGAGTGAAATTGCCACTACATAAGAGGAATTCAACCTAAAATCCTTAGAATAACCAAATTTAGATTATTTAACTCAAGAATTATCTCTATTTAACCTAAAACGCCAGTGTCATAAACTTTGCTGTTTTATTTCCGACAGTGTGAAGAGTCTTCGTGCTCTGCGGAGCCCGTTTTGATTGCGCAAATGGTTCTCATATTTCTGAGAAGCAGAGAGGTGGACACATTATGATTAGGTGCCGTGATGATGGGCCCTTCAGGCCGGCAGAGGGGAAAGATCTCTTTGCCTGGCTAAACAGCAGATTTATGAAGCGTCCTTTCAAAGAGCCCAGTGCAGGTGAACAGAGGCCGTTACAGTGCAGATCCTCCATTAGACGACCATTAGAGTCTGTCTCACACCTAATGAAGTGCAGTAGGCTGCTACAGATTCAGCACTTTGTGTTAAACAGCCACAATGGAACGAATACTACTGACATTGACTTACACTGTAGTTTGTTTAAAGTTGCACTTAAGAGGATAAGCTTACTGTCGATGCAATACAGTAATACTAATGTCCCATAGTTATACAGTAAGCATGAGTGGTCTCAATGGAATGCATTGTATCGTGGAGCTAATCATGTTTCAAAAAAAAAAAAAAAAAGGAAATTTGAAGGAAAAAGAACAATTTTACTACTAAAATAGACATGCATGGTGTTTTAAAATTTAATTTAAGTTCAGGAAGTTTAAAAAAACAATATTTAATGTAATCACCTGCAGGTGGATATGTGATTAGATGATGTTCCTCATAATAAATCAGAGAGACAGAACAGTATATGAGAACATCTCAACCTGCTGCCTGCAGTATGTGTGATTTAGTGTTGAGGAGAGGTTGTAGGCTGTACTTTCTACTGCAGGAGATGATGACGCATCTTTTTTATGTGAATGTGGAAATGGATACTGCAAAACCAAAAAAACAAATGTCATATTTGTTTATACTTGTTATGCATAAAATGTAATTTGGAATTAAATCATTCTGGGGTGGAAAATACTTCTGAGTGTGATTAATTTGCATTTTGTGTAATCTTAGTTAATTATTTCAGAAAATTAAGAGAGATCAAACTTGCTCAAACATTTGATAAGCATTAATAGCATTTTGAATTATTGATATATATTATTGTGGTTGATTTATTATGGAGATTATTATAATCCTAAAAGTAACTGTTACACAATTTTTATTATTAATTAACATTTTAAGTACAAATTTAAATTTTAAGGTTTTTATACTTCATTCATATATACTTCATAAATATTTAGTAAGGATGCATTAAATTGATAAAAAGTAATATTAAAGACAATAATGTCTGCAATCTGTTATGTTATGTATATTCTGAACATATGGTTGACACTATATATATACATTATATATCTATTTATATTTTATTATATTTTAAATAAATGCTGTTTTTTTGTTTTTGTTTTTTTTGTTTGTTTGTTTGTTTGTTTTTTTGTTTTTTTGTTTTTTACTTTCTATCTATCAAAGGATCTTGAAAATAATTAAAATGGTTTCCACAAAAATATGTCACAGGACAATGGGTTTCAACACTGATAATAATAATAATAATAAATGTTTCTAGAGCACTAAATCATCATATTAGAATTATTTCTGAAGGATCATGTCACACTGAAGACTGGAGTAATGATGCTGAAAATTCAGCTTTGCATCACAGGAATAAATTACATTTTAAAAATATTTACAGTATTTTGTCAAACAAATACAGTCTCTGAGAGCAAAAGAGACTTTTTTTACATTTTGCCAACACCAAATTTCTGAATGGTAGTGTATGCCAAAGTTTGGACCCACTTGGACGTGTTTTTAATAACTTTTGGATAAAAGGCTTATGCTTATATGTATACATTAAAAACCTCTAATAAAACTTTTATTACTTTTTACTACTAGTTATTACTTTTTCGCTTCATTTCAATTCTGTTCTCTTGATTGTAATCGCATCTGCTTGTTTTGCAAGGCTTAATGAGTGTTTTTCTCATTTCACTAGTCTATAGCTCAAGCTGAGTTTTCTAACTACATGGAAAAAACAAAGTGTGCTTCCAGCTCTTTTCTCTGAAGTGTTCTACAGTTTTCAGTGTGTAGATTGTGAGCTCCCAGTGGACATGGAGATAAACTGAGTGCAATTTTGGATTTCTCTTAGAACACATCTGTGCCAGCTTGTCCGGCTTCTCTGTTTCTTTACTCACAAAGCAGATCCATTACTGCAATATTGTTTATCCAGTCGAGCTCTTGCCACACTGCAGATGCCCAGGCAGAACTACATTTGACTCTCAGACATTCAAATCAGCTTATAAACAACTCAAGAGTAATGAGGACTTTTAGGATGTTCTCTAAATGCTATAAAATATAGCAAGAAATCAATTTTTCGACCACAAATTCAACAACTGCCCTGTACTGCTGTTTCATGCTCCACAAGGAAATTAGGCAACTTCTCTACTCTGCTTCTCACCCAGGCTGTAGTTATTTCACGCTGTAACTTCCTCCTCGCTCCACCTGCATCTGTCATATTTCGCCTCAAGCACATCCAAACACTGCTGCTTGGCTTTTTTTGACCTCCTGAATTCCCTCATGATGCATTTTGGCTTGGGCCTACAGTGGCTGCCAATAACTCTGAATAAAATTCAAGACACACTCATTCTTGGCATACAGTGCTGGACTGCCACTGCCCTCATCAAACCACGATCACCCTGCCAGGCTGCAACGATCGGTCACTACCAGTTGCCAAGCTCCTTGTTTCTCTACATGACGTTTTCCCTCTTATCCAGATCCAGATTCTCCATCCTTGTTATTATCCTCATTATTTCAACCACATAATTGTATAATAAAGTATTCAGTTTTGCTTTAATTTCAAGTGTTACTTATAAATAGACGAATGTTTCAGCTAATAACAGAAGCTGCGGTTATTGCACTACACTAAAAGTGTAAGTGGCGTAATTTTTCACCATGCAGCTATACTGTTGTGTGCTTGGCACTAGACAGATAAAACATTTTTACTTGTTCTAGCCTGTGTTTGTGTATACAAATAAACAAGTGTCACATCTTAATTGATAACTAACAGATGATGCCATGAATGGTTATACAAAACTAGTCACTAAGCCAGTGTGTAGTTGCATGAGACCGCCAGCAGATGGAAGCAGAAGTTAAGTCGTGACTCCAGTCTCTCAGTGTGATAGACAGGACTCGTGTCTGTCAGTAAGATCAATGCTTAAGAGTTTCAAAGCTCTAAATGGATATTAACTACATTAAAATAAATACAATTTCTTTTATATTTATACAATTCATATTTTTACTTGGAGCTATGTCTCTTTATATATTTACTTGGGTCAGGGAGATTTTAAAGTGTCTCTATTATGGATTTTTGAAAATGAACTTTCATGCAGTGTGTAACACAGCTCTAAGTGAATGAAAACATCCTGCAAAGTTTTAAATCTGAAAGTGCACCGTGTATAAAGTTATTGTCTCTCAAAAGAAAGAGTCGACTCTGAATCATTGAAACGAGTCATTTTAAAAACGAATCACAAGTCGTTTCATTTTGACGTCAAAATGAAATATTAGCATATTGCCCGCCCACTTGTTGCGCGCGCAGACCTGGGAAAACTTGGATTTTCGCGTTGGTCTGAATGAAAATGCAAATTTATTATTTGCCACTAGGTGCCGCTTTTGGAGCGTTTAAAGCTCACAAACACTGCTTTAAATGAAATCGACCAATCACCGCAGATTAGCGTCAAAGGAGGGGTTTGGAAAAATGAATCGTTGAATGAATCGTTTGGGAGTCGTTGAGCAAATATAAGGTAAAAATAAATGCATATTATAAGAAAATGAAAGTTTTATGACCTTGCATGCATGTCAACCTGTTTTTGGGGACTCCCAAAACCAAAATATGAACCTTTCATTACTCATAATAGGGTAATGAAAGGTTCATATTATATATATATATATATATATATATATATATATATATATATATATATATATATATATATATATATATATATATATATTTTTTTTTTTTTTTTTTTTTTTTTAGAAAAACAATCAGTGAAACAATTTGATCTTAAAATATTATTTTAAAGACTTTTATCTGACAAATTCCAACATGTAGGGAGCCATTTTGTAGATGTCATATATGTCAGATATGTTATGAAAAGAAATATATAATTCAAATATATTCAAGACTCAAAAATTACATTACAAAAAAAAATTTGATTATTTTGGTCACACTTTATTTTAAGGCCCAATTCTCGCTATAATAAACCATTAACTACGACTTTTGCCTCAATAAACTCCTAATTGCTGTTCATTAGTAGTTAGTAAGGTCGTTGTTAAGTTTAGGTATTGAGTAGAATTAGGGATGTAGAATATGGTCATGCAGAATATGTCCTATAAGTACTAATAAACAGCCAATATATTAATAATAGGCATGCTAATAAGCAACTAGTTAATACTGAGTTCATAATAGTGAATTGGTCCCTATACTGAAGTGATACCATATATATATATACTGTGTGTGTGTGTGTGTGTGTGTGTGTGTATATATATATATATATATGGTATCACTTATATATATATATATATATATATATATATATATATATATATATATATATATATATATATATATATATATATATATATATAATGATTTAAGTGTATATTTAAAGTATAATGAAATATATGAAGTAAAGTTTTGTTTTATTTTGTTTTTTAAAGTGAATATTAAAGTAAAAGGTTTATTGGGACATTTATTTTCCTAGTCATCTCAATTCCAAATCCATATCATTTAGGGCTTGTTGGGCCAGTATGGGTTCATCATAATTTTACACTCAACACGATTTCTGGTCTGGAGATGAATGATTATAATCTGCTATATAATGCAGAATTATCCTTTTGTGAATATAAATGTGTCAGATTGAAAAGACTTGTTACTGTTTCAACTCTATTAGACAATAACTGGCACCATTAAAACATTCTAATAACTTGATTGAAATTTTATTGTTATTATAGCATCTTTATTGTAAGGGATATATTACAGCATGAACGTAAAATGTAAATATTTTTATTGATTGATTATTAATAATTGAAAGAAATCAAGATGTCAAACACCTGTGTTGAAAGCAGGGGTGTAGTCCATCATTTCAGAAACGAGATGGACAGAATGTCAAGTGTAATGACATTCTATTCTATTCTATTCTATTCTATTCTATTCTATTCTATTCTATTCTATTCTATTCAATTCTATTCTATTCTACGGTCCATGGTTCAGGAAAGAAATAAAGTCACTCAAACCACACTATTGCAAAGAGACATGAAAACCTTTATGTGAACACATTTAACCAATGAAAAAGTGAGGGCGATGAATGAATGTGTATACACGTTCGCCCATAGTTGAAAATCTTAAACCACAGTTGGAAATGCCTCTGGATAGAATTTTGCCATTGGCATTTTTTTCATTACAAATTATGTTATTGTACAATATAGCAAATTGAGGTTAAAGTTGATTTGCTTGTTTGAGATGAGTGACCTAGTAAAAATACAATTGTTCAAAATCCCAAAACCTCCTCCAATATCCCATTCAAATGTTTGAATCATGGATTTTTCGATGTCCACTTCTTATGGACCCCAATAAAGTCATCTTTGCGGTTATGGATGTCCATGCTCTCAAACCAGTACGTATTTTTATGCCATCTTGTACATATTTGCACGTAGACAAATCGGTTTTAATGACAAAAGCATGAATGAGACTCGCACGAGCTCTGTGTTACTCAGACCGATGAGTTCAAAAAATGAAAAACATCAGATACGGCGTTATGGATTGATACAAATAGTCGCGCGCGCTGAATTAATGTGTTACTATTTTTAGAACGCCAGTGTTTCCAAGGGAAACCTAATGACGCAATGACGTCAATGCAGGTCAATAGCTGACTGGAGGAATTGAGCGCTTCCGTTAGATTTTGCAGTATCTTCTGAAACATAGAGGGATTTTTGATACATTATACACGTCGACATCATAAAGCTTAAACGCATAATGTTCAGCAGCGTCACCGCGGCTGTAGTAATGCACGCGCGCAAGGAGCGTGAGAGTGGGGCTTTTTCTCCTTCTGCTGGACTGTAATGTGGAGCAATGGTGTCTATAGGAGGAAGACCTGGCAGCTTTTGCTTTTTCTCCACCTGAAAGCTCACATACTGCTCATGCAGTGACTGATGGGATTCACTGGGTCAGATTTACTCCGTTCTGATGGCATCAATGCAGAACAATTTTTTTTTTTTTTTGATAACAACCAGAAGCGTCAACGATCGGGAAAAAAAGGTATTTTAATTTTTCATAAATCATAGTCGGGGTTAATTCTCCAAGGTTCGGAGAATATCAGTTAGTAGTGTAATCCAATATTCATATTCATAAGGTACGCTGTTAAACTCAATGTAATGCATGACAGAATGTGAGTTAGTTGCTCAAACTGGACTGTGAGTGCACGTGATGCGAATGATGAGAACACAGGCAGGTATACAAACATATAAGAATATGATGCCTGTACAATTTTCTTTTGAATATTTCATTAAGCATGCGTGCATAATACCACTCAGTGCATATTTAATTCATCTACAGCTTGCTAATATTTTATTCTTACTGTGTTGAAGTAAATAATCATCTGACCCTGATGGAGCAGCCAACAGATGCTTGTGAACGCACGACACATTTTGTTTGGAAAATTGTGTACAGATCGTGTGCATGGCTTTACATACGTGTTGGAGGCGTGTAATAGTATTTGCTGCTGTCATTCAGATGTGAGTGCTGGAAAACAGGGGTTTTGCGTTATTTTCCTCGTTCGTTCTCATATGTAGGGCGTTACCGGCGGGTTCAGCACCACGGACAGTTCCCTGACACTCCGGGCACATACACACACTCCATCAGTCACACACGCTGACACAGAGTGAGTAATTCTCGTCATGTAACATCACATTCCTAGTTTAAATAAGAATGAAAAGATATTGCTTGTTCATATGCAGTATTGACTAAAGGCAAAGTCAAACAGTCAATTGCTGCTTCCCAATCATACAAAAAATATATACAGGCTTGAGATGTATATTAATATAATTAACTTCAAATGTAAATCTTGGTGGAATAATAATGTAATTTTACACCTTTGAGTGTACTCTTGAATTAAAAGTAGTCCTGTGATATTCTTGCAATGCTGTTCAATGTCAAAATCAATTTATAATTGATCATCACTTTGTGTTATTGTAGTCACAAAAAAGAATGTTGAGATATTTTACTATTTACAGTGTAGTAAAATTATGCCAAAAACCCTTTACAGTTGACAACCTGCTTAACTGCAGCTATACATTTTAAAAGCTGTGCCAAATTTCATTGCATATTTTTGGCTTTTGATTGTTGAGTTGAATTGAATTACTGATGAACAAAAAATTAGTTGAGAATCTGAAAACATAATATTTCATAGAAATTAAATAAATTATTGTGACAAGTTAAATGTGTGTGTATGTATATTATATATGTGTTTATAATGGATGAAAAAGTACAATGTGCATTTACAACATGTATCACCTGTACTATAATGTACTATAATGCATGCATGTATTCATATTTAAGAAAGGCCATAACGTGATTGTAAAAAAAAAAAAAAAAATGAGGAGAGAATATGCACAAACACACATTATTGCACTATCGAAAAGCATCTAGTCATAGATGCAAATGGACAAATGATTTTAATCATCAAATTACAGATTTTTTCTACTACATAACTGTTAAGGCCTGATCTACAGTAGTAGTGTTTCTCAGCAGAACTAGATTTGCACACGTCTGTTACACCACACCTGTGAAATCAGCTAAACAACCTGTTTTAATGTAGTCTTTATTATTAGATATTTAAAAATCACATTTTTAAAGAAAAGACGTTTCAAAGAGAGAAGTTATCTTTGGATGCTCATTAATCATAAAGAGTTTCCACCTTTTACACTCTACTGAAAGACCATCATGCTTTAGTTTGACCTTTGTATGGAAATGATATAAATTAACCTTCCCTTTATCTCACTCTGTATATTTTATCAATAATCAGATGACAGCTGTTCATACAGTATTCTGTTCATACAGATCTACCAGAGTGTTTCAGTGTTAACTAGTGTAACTCATAGATGTCTTGGATCAGTACCTCTGAGCTTCTGTTAGTTAATCCTAGAGATCATTTATGGTTTTATATATGGAAATATTTGGAAATTTCCTGAATGTAAATTTTAATGCCAGAAAACACAGATAGTGTGCAGTTTTGTAAATTTTCTGTTCGCTATAAAACAACTGAAAAGCACTGAATGTATGTACTATAAACATATATGATGCATGAATATATAAGTATATCTTATACCATATCTAAAATAACATTGAAATTTCTCATTATTTTGGAGTAATAATGTTAAGAAAAGGAATAGAGACAGCAAGAACCATAATAAAAATCAATTTACATTTATGCATATGGAAAATGCTTTTATCCAAAGTGACTTAAAGATACATATTGCATTCAAGGTACACATTTTAACAGACACAGAAAAGTCATAAGCCTTAACATGTGGCACTAAATAGGTAATTAGTTCTACACTTTTTTACTAACCTGAAAGATACCTGTGGAAAATTACAAGCAATGAAAGTGTAAACAATTTGCTTTGGTGTGATCAGCCTATGCTCTTAAAAATAAAGGTTTCTAGAGGGGGTTTTCAGACCAATGCCATAGAAGAACCATTTTTGGTTCCTCAAGATCCTTTCAGTGAGCAGTTCTTAAAAGAACCATTTGTTTTCTTAGTGTGCAGAACACTGTAACAATCTGAAGAACCTTTTACCACTACAAAGATGGAAATGATGGAAAGTTTCTGTTTCTTCTCCATAGAACCATCAATGCCAATAAAAAAACTCTATTTTTAATAATGTAAGCAGGTTATTGTTGTTCCTTGATTATAGTCAGTGTTTCAGATACAAATCTTGGTGCATTATGGTAATTGTTTTATGAATTGTTTGAAAAAGCCCCTCATTCACATGGTTTGTTCTGTTTTTATATGATGTTGTGTAAAATATCTCAGTATTTATATTATAAATGTCCTAATTTTCTCATCTTTTGTGCATTCATAGGTTACTGGCAGTAATAAAGACCATATTTTTTACATAAATATTATTTCTGTTTTTTAATATTGTCAGAAAAATGCATAGAATCACAAAGTCCTGCTGTTTTTAGTTTGCTTACAAGACATATTACACCTCCTTCATAAAGACCTCTAGAATAAGAATGTTGTCACTTTTTAATTTTTTTTTTTTTTTTCTAGTGTGGTATTCAACAATGTTATTGATTAGCAAAATACAAACCACATTTCACAATATAATGTTCTCTCTACAATTTACACACCAACAATAGAGCTGCTTAGTATAGTAGAATTATTGCACACGTTAATAATTTGTGCTTTATGTTTTTCAGATGCACTGATGACTAGTTTGACATCTGTTGCCTGCTCCTTTCCTTCTTTTCCTCTTCCTCTCTGTCTCTCTCGCTTGTCCTTCACGGGTCTTTTTGCGGTCTGGGCTTGCTGTTCCATAACTCACTAGTCAGGAAGCCCTTACCCCAAAAAGTATCTGTGTGGGGTCCTGACCACTGAGGATGGGATTTCATGTCTTCTTTCTCTTGGGACTGAGGGTTTGCTCTTTTTGACACTTGATCTCTACTCTTGACATTTAAATACATGACAGTCTATCTACCTGTCTGTCTGTCTGTTATATGGGACATTTAAACAGGCTTATATGATATGTACTTGCACATGAAGACTTACTGTTGCCTTTGCTGATTTGGAGCATATCTTTATATGTCATGACAAAATCAGCCACATGGTGGTGCTATTGTCCTTGAAGTGCCCCTATTATGGATTTTTGAAAATGACCTTTCATGCAGTGTGTATAACACAGCTCTAAGTGAATAAAAACACCCTGCAAAGTTTTAAATCTGAAAGTGCACCCTATATAAAGTTATTGTCTCTCAAAAGAAAGAGTCGACTCTGAATCATTGAAACGAGTCGTTTTTAAAACGAATCCCAAGTCGTTTAATTTTGAGTCAAAATGAAATATTAGCATATTGCCCACCCACTTGTTGCGCGCGCAGACCTGGGAAAACTTGATTTTCGCGTTGGTCTGAATGAAAATGCAAATTCATTCTTTGCCACTAGGTGCCGCTTTTGGAGCGTTAAAAGCTCACAAACACTGCTTTAAATGAAATCGACCAATCAAAGGAGGGGTTTGGAAAAATGAATCGTTGAATGAATAGTTTGGGAGTCGTTCAGCAAATAAGGTTAAAAATAAATGCATATTATAAGAAAATGAAAGTGTTTTATGACCTTGCATGCATGTCAACCTGTTGTTGGGGACTCCCAAAACCAAAATATGAACCTTTCATTACCCATAATAGAGGCACTTTAAAGTCATATTTTATTAACTTGTCCCATTTTGGATAATAGATCACATTGTGTCCAGCAGCTTTCTTAATCACAATGCTATAGTGTTTCTGTGTGTGTGTGTGTGTGTGTGTGTGTGTATGTGTCAATGTATTAAATCGTAAAGGCCTATCTCAGCAAGTGTATTCTCAGGTGCTTCATGTAAACTATGTTGTCTGAATAATAATTATTGTTTATTTGGTATTTTAATGATTAAATAATTAGACAAAAATATATATATTGTTGAAACGGGTTATTTGACAGTAGGTAACAGATTTATGAAATCATACTGGTCAGAACTGTTCAGGTATTTGGCATGTTTTTGGACATATTTTAGCATGTATTTATTTCACTTATTACCACAAGCAGCTAGTCCCGCCCACAAACCCACATCATTGGTTGAGCCAGATGTTGACATGCTGGACAGCTCAGACAAAAGAGCAATGTTTTTACAGCATCAAAGTGTTGACTTTTTAGAAAGTCACAGTAAAGCTTCCTGTACATTAAACGGGCAGTAGAACAGGATTGTATGGATTATATGGATTATATGGAGCATTGGCTGTTGTCAGACTCCTTGTGCAAACAAAAATCTTACTGGATTATTACAATTAATGGCAAAATGAATGTTTGGAAATGTAAACTGATATTTCCTACTGACACACTACAGCAAAAGATAAAAATAACTGATAGCAAAAGATAGAAATAACGAACCCAGTTTTAGCTGGTGAAAATACTAGTGGCCTAAAACTTTTGCACAGTACTGTATGTACACACGTGGTCAAAATTGTTGGTACCCTTGGTAAATATGATCAAAGAAGGCTGTGAAAATAAATCTGCATTGTTAATCCTTTTTATCTTTTATTTAAAAAAAATAATAAAATCACAAAAATCTAACCTTTCACTGGAGAATAAGAATTTAAAATGGGGGGAAATCTCATTATGAAATAAATGTTTTTTCTCTAATACACATTGGCTACAATTAACGGCACCCTTTTATTCAATATTTTTTGAAACCTCCATTTGCCAGTTTAACAGCTCTAAATTTTCTCCTATAATGCCTGATGAGGTTAGAGAACACCTGACAAGAGATCAGAGACCATTCCTTCATCCAGAATCACTCCAGACCCTTTAGATTCCCAGTTCCATGTTGGTGCTTCTTCTCTTCAGTTCACTTCACTCATTTTCTATAGGGTTCAGGTCAGAGGACTGGAATGGCCATAGCAGAAGCTTGGTTTTGTGCTCAGTGACCCATTTTTGTGTTGTTTTTGAGGTGTGTGTTTGGATTATTGTATGGTTGGAAGATCCAAACATGGCCCATTATAAGATTTCTAACAGAGTCAGTCACTTATTGATTTTTTTATCTGTTGGTATTTGATTGAATCCATGATGCCATGTGTCTAAACAAGATGTCCAGGACCTCCAGCAGAAATATAGGCCCACAACATCAACAATACAGCAGTATATTTCATTGTACACATGGGGTACTTTTTATCCCTGTGTTCACCAAACCCATCTTGAGTGTTTGCTGCTAAAAAGCTCATTTTTTTAGTTTCATCTGACCATAGAAGCCAGTCCTATTTGAAGTTCCAGTCGTGTCTGATAACTGAATATGCTGGAGTTTGTTTTTGGATGAGCTAGGAGAATTTTTCTTGAAACTGTCCCAAACAACGTGGTGATGTAGGTGCTGTTTGACAATTATTTTTTTTTTTAATTTTATTTATTTTTTTAAGGTTTTCTGACCTAGAGACTCAACCTTTTTCTGCAAATCTCCAGCTGTGGTCCTTGGAGAGTCTTTAGCCACTCAAACTCTCCTTCTCACCATGCATTAGGATGATATAGACACCCGTCCTCTTCCAGGCAGATTCATAACATTTTCTGTTGATTGGAATTCATAATTATTGCCCTGATAGTGGAAATGGGAATTTTCACTGCTCTAGCTCTTTTCTTAAAGCCACGTTCTTATTTGTGAAGCTCAATTATCTTTTGCTGTACATCAGAAATATATTCTTTGGTTTTTCTCATTGTGATGGATGATTAAGGGAATTTGGCATTTGTTTTCCCTCCTATTTATATTTCTGTGAAACAGGAAGCCATGGCTGGATAATTTCATGTTCATAATTACCCTGCTATGCTCAAAATTGTGAATATGAATGGGAGTTTCTAGGGGTACCAATAATTGTGTCCAACATGTATTTGAGAGAAACATTTATTTCATAATGATATTTCGCCCCATTTTAAAATCTTATTCTCCAATGAAAGGCTAGATTTTTGTGAATTTTTTAAATAAAAGATCAAAAGGATTAACAATGCAGATTTATTTTCATAGCCTTCTTTGATGATCATATTTACCAAGGGTACCAACAATTCTGACCACGTGTGTGTGTGTGTGTGTGTGTGTGTGTGTGTGTGCATATATATATATATATATATATATATATATATATATTAAAAATTATGTATAAAATATATATTTAATATTTATAGTATAAATATTCAGTGTTTTTTAAAGTCTCTTACGGTCAACATTTCACAATAATTTAGATAAATAATTTCCAGTAACCCAATTTAAGTTTAGAAATGCTTGCAGAGAGCTGGCTAAACATATGTTTAACATTTCAAATGTATGTTTTTTTTTTTGTCTTGTTTTTTTTTTTTTCAGTTATTTAGGGTTAACAAGGTCAAAATGATAATGAACTGACTTTGTGTTACTTTTTCAAGCAGTGTTTACAATCCATGATGATTTCATCATATTTGTGTGCCTGAGCTGTATCACGTCAAATTTGCTAATAATGATTGTGACATTTCTAAAGAAATAGCATAAACATTGTGAGTGATGGTAGTGATTCCGGAATGACCACATGGTTCAGCTGGAATAATGCCTGTGGTTGCTGGAATCCACAGACCTGGAGATGAGAGATAGGATGCACTAATAAGACTGACTAAGACTTCATTTATTATGCTCCAATAAAACTCAACTACTCTTATTTTTATTACTGCACTGTCATACAGTGGCTTTGAAAAGCAGCATAAAAGCTAATGTATTCCCAAGGGGTTAGGGTTAGGTAGAATGACCCCATTGATCCCTGCTGGTCAATGCCGTAACTACACCAAAAGCATCTTTTTGATGTATTTACAGTGTGTGTGTGTGTGTATATATACATATGGCACCCTTGGTAAATATGAGCAAAGGCGGCTGTGAAAATAAATCTGCATCGTTGATCTTTTTGATCCTTCGTTAAAAAAATCACAAAAAATCTAACCTTCCATTGAAGTAAAACAACTGAAAGTGGAGAGAAAATCTTATAATGAAATAAATGTTTTCCCCAATGCATGATGGCCACAATTATTGACACCCCTAGAAATTCTTATGAGTAAAATATCTCTGAAATATATTCCCATTCATATTTACATTTTTTAGCACACCAGGGTGACTAGGAGCATGAAATTGTCCAGCCATGACTTTCTGTCCCACAGGATTATAAATATGAAGAACACAAAGGCCAAATTCCCTTAATCATCCATCACAAGGAGTAAAACCAAAGAATATAGTTCTGATGTGCAGAACAAGACTGTTGAGCTTCACAAAATAGAAAGTGGCAGTAAGAAAAGAGCTAAAGCAATAATTAATAAGTTCCAATAAACTAAAAATGTTACAAATCTGCCTGGAGGAGGACGTGTGCCTATATCGTCCTAATGCACAGTGAAGAGGAGAGTTTGAGTGGCCAAAGACTCTCCAAGGATCACAGCTAGAGAATTGCAGAGATTAGTTGAGTCTTGGGGTCAGAAGGCCTAAAAAAATATCAAACAGCCCCTATATCACCACATCTTGTTCGGGAGGGTTTCAAGAAAAATTCTCCTAGCTCATCCAAAAACAAACTCCAGCATATTCAGTTGTCAGACACGACTGGAACTTCAAATGGCACTGGCTTCTATGGTCAGATGAAACTAAAAAAGGAGCTTTTGACAGCAAACCCACCAGTTGGGTTTAATACAAACAGGGATAAAAAGTACCCCATGCCCACGGTTAAATATACTGCTGGATATTTAACATTGTGGGCCTGTTTTTCTGCCGGAGTTCCAAACCTGACTGCCTCTGTTAGAAATCTTATAATGGGCCGTGGTTGGATCTTCCATCAGGACAATAATCCAAAACAAACATCAAAATCAACACAAAAATGGGTCACTGGGCACAAAATGAAGCTTTTGCCATGGCCGTCCCAGTCCTCTGACCTGAACCCTATAGAAAATGAGTGGGGTGAACTGAAGAGAAGAAGCTCCAACATGAAGCTGTGAATCTGAAGGATCTGGAGCGATTCTGTATGAAGGAATGGTTTCTGATTTCTTGTCAAGTGTCAAAACTCTTCAGGCATTATAGAAGAAAACCCAGAGCTGTTATCTTGGGAAAAGGACGTTGCAATAATTGGGTGCCATTAATTGTGTGCAACATGAACTAGAGAAAGCATTTATTTCACAATTAGATTTTCCCCCACACAGCCGCCTTTGCTCATATTTACCAAGGGTGCCAATATTTGTGGAGGGCACTGTATATTCCTTAGTGAATTAAGTAGGTTTTTGTATATCTAAAAATTACAGATAAATTCACTTGAGAAGCAACACTGGATACAATGGTTAAATTTTATACTCAAAACAAGTGTAAAAAGTCTGCCTGTGTAGAAAGACAAAGTACACTTCTATTAATTCTCTGAATTAAATGGAATATGTGTCCCTGGACCACAAAACCAGTCATAAGGGCCAATTTTTTGAAACTGAGATTTATGCATCATCTGAAAGCTGAATAAATAAGCTTTCCATTGATGTATAGAACAATATTTAGCCGAGATACAACTATTTGAAAATCTGGAATCTGAGGGTGCAAAAATAAATCAAAATATTGAGAAAATCACCTTTAAATTTGTCCAAATGAAGTTCTTAGCAATGCATATTACAAATGAAAAATTAACTTTTGATAGATTTACAGTACGAAATTTACAAAATATCTTCATAGAACATGATCTTTACTTAATATCCTAATGATTTTTGGCATAAAATAAAAATTAATAATTTTGACCCATACAGTGTATTTTTGACTATTGCTACAAATATACCCGTGCTACTTAAGACTGGTTTTGTGGTCTAGGGTCACATATTAGATTAAATTCTTAAAACTATAAACCTTTTTAATGTATACCAAAGATAACAGTCATTTTGTATAAAAACATCTAAATGACTACTTGCTTACTGTAAAAGCAAAGTTCAGCCAGTGCTTTTTTATCATGGGTCATTTTGTGGATACATGATTTATTTTCATGGGGGATTGCAAAGTTGACTAAAACACATATGTAATTTCCTGTGTGTGACGTAAAAAGACAGAGTAGAGCTCGGCAATGATGCCTATCGCAGAAATCATTGCCCAGCCTCAAGCCTTTATAATGGGTCTCATGGCTCAACTTTGTTTTTCTTTTGTCACACTTTCCGCACTCTCTCTTTCTTTCTTGTAACTCTACATTATGGATATCTCGTGAGCAGTTCTGAGAAATGTTTGGCCAATCCAAAAAACATCTTATGCTTTTCCAGAATCAACACTGACCTGATCGCAAAGCCAAATTGTCTCTGGAATTTTTAGCTGGTGTTTGGACCGATTTTATTAACAATTGTCCTGTTTTAATCAGTTCAGTGTGTTGTTGAAGAAAGAATTTTTTGTGTGGGAGGCTGAAAAACTGTTTTCGTTTGCACAGCTATACCACGCTGTAGCATGTAAGCACTTAGCTGGCATGCTTCAGTATAAATTAAATATTGGTATAGAGATGTTCTCTGGACATCTGGACAACTGAATGGAGTGCTTTCCATTTCAGTATATTTATATTTACATATAGGCTAACTTGAAAAAAAGAAATGTTTTTTGGACCTAATACAATGGGGGTAACATTTTATTCTTTCAAATATTGTGGAATAGGGTTATCACAATACCTTAATCATTTCCTGCAATACTATACTAATTAAAGTATCATGATACCATGTCGTATTAGCACTATCACTCATATTTGGTTTTTTACTCTTTTGTTGTATGCTTTAGTTTATACAATGAAATTCGTAATATCTTTATCACAAATATTAAAATATTAGGGTTTATCTATAGTATGAAAATAATACAAATCCAAGGGTTTTTTTTTTTTTTCTTTTCTATTTCACACAATACTGCATTATGGAAGCCCATTTCCACCACAGAAGTAAAATAAATAAATAAATAAGGTATTTCCGGACTTTTTATCTCACAATTCAGAATTTCAAGATGCTAACTCCAAAGAAAAGTCCAAAATGTGAGATATAAACTCACAACTGAGATAAAAAGTCACACTTATTCTGTGGCAGAAACCGAAAAACAGAATTGTGAGATGTAAGATCAGAATTCAGAAAAAACACCAGAATTGTGAGATACAAACTTAGAATTCTGAGACACAAAAAAAAAAAAAAATCTGAAATGCGAGATATAATCACAGAATTGCAAGATGTAAACTCAGAATTGCAATAAATAAATAAATAAATAAATAAAACTTTATTTGTATTTCACAATTCTGACTTTTTTCCACTCAGAATTGTGACAATAAAATTCACAATGACCTTATTTATTTATTTATTAATTTATTTAATTCCGTGGCAGAATTAGGTTTCCATATTGCATTGCTTTCGATTTGAGCCTAAATTTTCACAAATACAGCATTTTTAATTGTTAATTGTAGTAGTTTGATTATGTGAGAACATTTACAATCATGTTTTAAGTTACTAAATTAAGGTAATACTAAAATACTATGGTATACATAGATAATATCGTAGAATAGCACAAAAATACTACGATTTATATGGTAATCATTCAGTACCATAGGCCTACCATTGCTGCACCACTGTAGGGTATATAACTACAGGTAATTTACTCTTCTTCCCTCTTTACATTGTCTGCTGAGCCACAGCATGTAAAAAATACACTATAATGTTTTGTGTATAAAATCTGAATGACACAAGGATTCATAGCAGCATTCCTGAACAATCTATCTTCCTCTCACTCTAAGTCCCTGGAGACCTAGAGAAAACTCCAGCTCCAGGAATAGAAACAAACACTCAGTTAAACCCCCCTAAATACCAGAAATAGCACACACTACAGGAATAGAAACATTTCCTCTGTGCTCCTGTTCGCTGGATTCCCGTAACTTTGGCTGTGCGTGAAGAATCACACGCTCATTGTGAATGGCGGAAACCAGGTGTCAGGTTTAAAATAATTAGTACAACACAGAGCAGATGTGGCGCAACATCTGGTTAACTGTAATGCTAATACAAAAGAGACTGAAAAGAGACTGAAATGCTAAATGCACACGCAGCTGGACATGTTTAGCTGGACGCATGTGGCTGATCCTTCGGTGATTTGCCGTGTGCTGCTGGATGTAGACTTAAATAATACATACTGGTGAGGACATTTCCCAGCGGTACGTTCACATTCCAGCAACTCATATAATAAATCTTTGCACCTTCCTCCCATTTTTCTGTAGAAACAAACTGTTACTCACAGCCGCAATTATGGGAATCCAGGTAATACATTTCTGAAGAAAATGTAAATATTACTTGGCAGTACAAAGCTCATTTCTATCTATCTATCTATCTATCTATCTATCTATCTATCTATCTATCTATCTGTCTGTCTGTCTGTCTGTCTGTCTGTCTGTCTGTCTGTCTATCTATCTACAACAACAACGTTTATTTATAGAGCACATTTAAACACAACCGAGGTTGACCAAAGTGCTTTACAAAGAATAAAAACACAATGAATAAAATAAAAGGGTAAAAGAAAAGTAATCAGAGAAACAAGATCAACAGAATACAGCAGGAAACCCAGGATAACATACTAAGGAGTGTCATAAGCCAGGGTGAAAAATATGTCTTAAGATAAGATTTAAAATTACTAATAGATGGGGCATGTCTGATAAAGGGAGGAAAGCTATTCCAAAGCTTCAGACCAGCAGTAACAAAGGTGCAATCACCACAATTTTTAAGGTTATCTCTGGTAACTATGAGTAGGCCAAGGTCACAAGATCTCAAGTTTCTAGAAGGGGTATACAGAAGCAGTAAATCAGTTAAGTATTGAGGTGTCAGGTTCTTGAGGGCTTTATTGACAAATAGTAAGATTTTAAAATCAATCCTATACTTGACAGGGAGCCAGTGTAAGGACATTAAGATTAGTTAGTTATGACAGAAGATTAAGGAGTTATGTGCTTCCCTTCAAGCAGTCTAGTGGCTGCATTCTGAACCAACTGAAAACAGAAAAATGGAAAACTGAGAAATACCAAAGTGGCATGGATGGCTGTTTCAAGATTTTTCCTAGATAGAAAGGACTTAACTTTACTGAGAAGGCAAAGTTGGTAAAAAACATGACTTGACTACAGCTGAAATCTGTTTGTAAAACTTTAAACTGGAGTCAAATAAGTTTTTATTTAGTTTTTCAAGTTTTTATGTGGAGTAAGGAAGCCAAGATGAAAAAAGCAATATTTTCCTTAGGACCAAGCAAAATAATTTCAAATTTGTTTTCATTTAGGTTTAAGAAATTACTTGAAAGCCATAACTTAAGTTCGTTTAGGCAATCTAACAACGACTGAAAAGAGTATTTGTTATTATGCCATAGGGGAAGATCTGGGTATCATCGGCATATAAATGAAAAGAGACACCATATTTTTCAAAAATAGAAGCCAAAGGGAGCAAATACATGTAAAACAACACAGGCCCAAGGATTAAACCCTGCGGAACACCACATTTACATTTACATTTAATCATTTAGCAGACGCTTTTATCCAAAGCGACGTACAAATGAGAACAATAGAAGCAATCAGACCACCGAGAGTGCAGTAGTATACAAGTGCCATGACAAGTCTCAGTTAGTCTAGCACAGTACATGTAGCTAGGTTTTTTGTTTTTTTTTCTCACCACAACCAGGAGGTAGAAGATGTTAGAAGATGAGTAATGCCCTAATCGAACAGTATTTGACAAATAAGAATGAAACCATTGTAAAACTGTACCATCTATTTATAAATCTATCTATCGTTCTAACATTCTATCACCTATATCATCTATCTATCTATCTACCTGTCTATCGTTTGTTCTGTCTGTCGTTCTATCATTCTATTATTCTGTCATCAATAACATTTTCTGTTCTTAGCTGTTGTTTGTTTGAGAGATTACAGATTAAATTTCAAAAATCTAACAATGAGATATTAAATTAGTTTGAATCAAAGCTTTATGAATCCTTCTTTAAATTGATTTTGGTGTTTCAATGCGTGTTATCCAAACTGTAGTTGTGTTGCAAAACTCAGTCACAGTGTGTTCAGTGTGGGGGCTTTGTGAACTTGCTTGCAGAAGACACTGAGTTCTGTCCATTACAGCAACCTGACCACCCACAGTTGGGCCGTCCCATGACTCACAACACCAACACCTGACTGCTCAATACACTAGATCAATGATTGTGAACCCTGTTCCTGGAAGACCCAACACTGCATCTTTTGGATGTTTCTTTTATTTGACACACCCGAGGCCTGTTTCATAAAACATGTTTACCAAACAAGCCAGGATTATTCAGTTAGTCTGATTCACTGTCAAATGATTTGGTTCCATAAAGTAAATTTAGCATAGATCAAGCTCGGTCACTGTGGCAACTTATGCTGGGAAACTAACCTGGTCTGAGGCAGACTAACAGGCTAAGCTGACCAATAGGAATGCAATGATATTGCTTAGTAGCCTATTTGACATTATTATCAGCCCAAAAATAAAATTATACAGAAAATGCAACTTAAATAATAAATAAATAAAAATATAGGCTACAACCGACGGTATTTAATGTATTGTGCCCAAGATTTAATTACATTGTTTTAAGATTTATGAAAACATTTTAACATGGTTGCTACAATAGTCCCTTTACAGTTACTGCTATCATAAAAATACACTTATATGTAGGATTACAATTATACATGTGGCACATATAATGTCCAACAACAAATACTTTAGCAAAATGTATATTTTACTCAGAATTATTGCACTCCGTCTGTTCAGCATGCAGCAGCGCTCATTCACTCGCCCACTCCTGACAGCAAAATGGATATATTTGCGTGACTTTCTGAAATTTACAGGTGGAGAATATACCTGTGACGTCACTTGTGCACTGAGGAAAACACAACATCTCAAATGCAATAAACAGTATATATTTATTTGCCATGATGGATCGATTTGATCCAATGATGGAAATAAGGGCTGCTGCTTAAGAATAAATGTGCATATCAAATTATCTTGACTCATTCAACCTGGATCAAATTAGTGAGATTGCATGAACTTAAATTGCTGTTGATTGCGTGAACTTAAATTGTTGTTGATGGAACCGCTTTTGTCCCGATTGATTTGTTAGGTTAAGTCAAGTTATTTTAAGTCAGGTTTTGGACTTTAATCCCCACTATTCTTAACATATTTTATGAAACGGGCCTCAGAATCTACTGATTAGCTCATCTGCAGGAGTGGACAGCCAGGTGAGTGAAGTTCTTTATGGAAGCTTTTATTAAAATGGGGTCTGCTAACGCTAAGGCATACATCTGAAATAGCCAGAGTCTGTGGAAAGTTACTGTGAACAAAAATCTCACTGCTACAACATAGTAAGCAAAATGAAATGACCTCTCACTTGTCCAGCAGACTGCTTTTCAGAAGTGATTTCAAATTTCTACATAGACATAAAAAAACCCTATTTAGGAGTTTTAATCTGAAAACCAATCCAACCAGCTTCAGTGTGAATAATAATATTACACATTTGATGATGTGATGTGAAAACACACTTTCAATTTTTTTTTTTTTTTTTTTTTTGGAACCTTAATTTTTAAAATTGTAAGGGAAATGTAACAATTAAAACCAGTTCATCTTGAGAAAATGGTATTACAAAGTTTAGAACCATTTAGAACTGTTTTTCTCTTAGTGTGAAGAATATTTTAAAATTCTAAAGAAACTTTTTCCAAGTTTAAAGAACATTTTGTGGAATGGCAAAGTTCCATGGATGTTCAGTGTTCTTCATGGAACCATATGCCAATATGGTTCTTTTGTAAAGAGTGTAACTGGCACCTGAAATGGTCTGTCTAGTTCTGTCTATCTAATTTGGAACCTTTTGTGTTTAATTTATACAACTGAAGCTTTGAATTTTTTACAATATTTATATTCTTCCCCAGATATTCTCCTCTCCATCTGTTCCACATTCATTGCTATATTAAACGACATAGCGTAGTGGCTGGCCCTGACTGTAATGTTGACCAACTTCCATTAACTGGCAAAAGACCAGCAGGAAATTCATGCTGGTCATTTCAGCAGGGAACATATTTGCACTTTATTGCACTGTTTAAATGAATAATATTACAAATACTAAAATTTCCAGAGTCTGTCTGGATACCCACGGTATGTATTTGTATCAGGATTTACTCAATAAGTGGGTTGTTTTACCTCAACAAAGTGCATCCCTTGGGAACAATTCTTTTGTCAGACAAGTTTCTTGTTTTACAAGCTACAAATCCATAGAGAATTGTAACATCCCACCACAGTCACCATGTGATCAGTATGTCTTACAATGACGAATATTTGTAGTACATGCATGCGTGAGATGGGTTTGTGTTGTGCTTGAGGTGCCAGCGGGGGTGTTGTCCCCCCTCATGCTGTTCTGCACTGGGAGAATCAGGGAAGGAAAGGCTGAGGTGATTCACACATGAGTCAACAGCTATCAGCTATATAAGCCTGACCACTCATGGAGCCTTGGCATCATACAGTCCTCAGATCGCAAAGGTAAGTCTCTCTCTCTCTCTCTCTCCACTCATCACCACTCTCACACTATCTGCAGCTCTGATATTCCTATGAGCACTGGCGTTCAGACTAATCATGTGGATTTTATCATCTAACTTTACATTTATAGCCTTTAAATTGCTATTTTTATCAATTCCATTATGGAGAAACTAAGTTTAATATTCCACACAGGGAATAAAAAAAAGATTACAGTGATTTTGGAATGAAGCAATCATTGTTTATACAAGGGTAACATGTTCTTTGGGGAATTTACCAGATATTGAAATCTCAGGCAGAGATGCTGTCGTTTTGTTTATTTGGAAGTGAGAGTGAACATAGCAGAAGGCTTAATTGCTTGATGTTTCAGACTGAAGAGGCCTGGGGTTCGCTGACATGCTCATTGTGAGGGCTACAGGCAACAGTCATGTGAAAGGAACCCACTTTTTAATGTATAATTTTATTGGACAGTCTATCTTAATTTGAATTAGCAGTATGACTTGAGAGGATCTGATATCGGAGATTAAGTGTCATGTACAATCCAGATCAACTGAAATCTCAAACCAGGATTTCAAGATTGCTCAATGATTAGTCACAGCTTCAGGACTTTACAGTTTCTAGATAGAAAATACCCTTTTGTAATAGAATTTTACTACAAGTGATTTCTTAATGCAGTTTAGAAGAATGTGTATATGGAAAAATTAAGCATTTTACCAATAAATTGTTTTAGGGATGCAGATTTAGTCTAAATTAAGCTGCCATTCTATAGAACTAGTTAGTTTGGGATTTGTTTTGTATATATGCACACTACTGTCATACTTTTATTTAGTAAGGGTGCATTAACATGATGCATTTTAAAAATGCTTTATTAATGCTTTATTATTATTTTCTATTCATCAAATTTGATTAAATAAATGCAGCCTTGGTAGGCATGGAAGACTTCCTTCATATATATTAAAACATTTTAATAGATATTCAAATTAATGCTTATTTTATTTCAGCAGGTATTGCTGCACTGTTGCAAAGTTAAAGACCACTCAACACAGGAAGCATGTATTTTCCAGCTCTACTCTACCCCTGCATTTTGGGCATGCTCAATCTGGTTCATGGCATTCCCGTTCATCAGGACAGCCTGAAAAACTTGGTCAAACTGCAGGCAGACACCATCATTCTCAGAATCAAGGATCACAATGAGAAGGTAACGGGTTAAAACTCATTGAACTCGTCTGCAAAGCTTCTGTTCTGTTAAACTCATTGAGATGATTCATATAGCCATGCTCATTTGGGTCTTCTCTCACAGCTGAAACTATCTCCAAAGCTCCTCATTGGCGATCCAGAACTTTACCCTGAGGTTCCTGCTAACAAACCCATCCAAGGTCTGGCGTCTATCGTGGACACCGTAACGACCTTCCAGAAGGTTCTTCAAAGGCTGCCCAAGGGGCATGTGAGCCAGATACACAGTGATCTGTCCACCCTTCTGGGTTACCTGAAGGAAAGATTGACATCTATGCGTTGTACACCCAAGGAGCCAGCTAATGGGAGTTCACTGGATGCTTTCTTGGAGGACAACGCCACCCATCACATTACTTTTGGGTACTTGGCTTTAGACAGACTGAAACAGTTCATGGAAAAACTGATAGTTAATCTGGACCAGTTGAAAAGCTGCTAATTTGCCATTATTGTAGCATTATAAATATACTATTTATTATATTTATTTAAAACCCTGTATATTTTTTAGCATTTTGGCACATTTTGATATGTACAAATTTATTTCCTGATATTAAACAGGAAGCTAAAAATGATGTTGCCAATGGCATGCCAACAATCTGTCCTTACTACGTAAACACTAGCAATCTGATACCTGCACACATTGCCATGTCATACTTCATGGTGTCTGCAGGGTGACATCAGCATTTGCTGAGCGTGCTCAGTGATGTCACTGTGTTTACCAGAAGCAACGAGGTCAGACTCTGCTGGGAAGCTGGAATCATGTTCCCGTTTTACTTCTTGCTGCAACACCAGCATTGTACACTCTCAGAAAAAAATAGGTACAAAAGCTGTTACTGAGGCAGTACCTTTAAGGTACTGTCCATTATTTACACCCTTTAGGGGTAAATAATGGACATATGTACCTTTTGAAAGTGTACTTCCCCAGTGACAGTTTCTGTACCTTTATTCTGAGGGTATTGGGGGGGGGGGGGACTCATATTTTCCTACACAGTATGAATCTATGCACTTTGAATATCCTTATTATTGTATTTAGTTTTGTATTTTGTGTATTGATGCATTTTTATA